>KZ506158.1:16248-60473 GCA_002844005.1 Limosa lapponica baueri | reverse complement strand
AAAAAAAAAAAAAGCTGCTGATGTGAAAGGAAAGAAACTCTCTCAGAGAAGAGTTCATCTGTTGTTGGCAATGCAACCCCCCTCTGTAGCAGCTGGTTGTACAACGGGCTGGAGAAGATGGACAGACCAACCCAACCTCTGCCTGGTCCCCACTGCAACCAGCCTATGTGAAAACCCACTTTTTGCAGAGGATACTGGAGAGCTTTGACTGGCTTTCGATGCTGAACTATCCAAACCCATGAAAATGAAAGGTTCATGAATGAGAACGTGCCCCAAGCAATTGCACTTGTTTTGGGGGCACCTGCTATACAAGATGGCAGCAGTGCCAAGGTACCAGCCTGCGAGTTGTGAGTCGCATAATGCAGGAGATGTTACGTGTCTGAAGATTCCCTTTCTAGTAATCAGGGAAGCAAGAGAAAGTAATAAAAGGCACACCCTGAATGTCAGAGTTGCTAAGATTCTCTGGTCTAATGACTTCAGCTGGATTTGCAAACTTTTGGCACCTCTACAGAACCAAGCTTTGCTTCTTGGGACGGTGGATATAAAACCAGGAGGACTGCATTAAGTGTGGTGGGTGAAAGGAGAATGAGGCTCAAAAGACACATGTGCTTTAGCTTGGTACTCTCCAGCCTTTTAAAGCCTCAGCGAAATCCTGAAGCTTTTACCTAACGTTGATTCGTCCTTGCTCAAGGAAAACATTCTCTTGTTGCAGTGGATAAGTTGCCAGAGGAAATTCTTAAGGATTTGTCTGATAATGAAAAGATGATCGGAATGGCTGTGTAAAAAGCCTAAAATGGTGAGAAAGTAGCAGCAGAGTGGTTTGAGAATAATACATTTGCTTCTCTGTGTGTATAGCCCACTGCATCCTTTGTGTAAATTCTCGGCATTCCTGAAAAAGAAGAATATCAACCAAAGGTGGCATTTTCCAGGAAACTCTTTGAAAAGAATCATCCTCATATTCATTCACTGGAAACCACCAATACACTTGTGTGTGAAATTGTAAAGCCTTTTGAGAGAGCAGTTGAATTAAGTTTGCAGTTGTTGATCTATGAGAGAGAATTTTCCCGAATACATTGTGCTATAATCCCCTCCTTCCCTTTTCCCTGTTTGTCCAAAAGTCGATCATTTTAAGTAATTGATAAAATGGATGATTTTAAGTAATTAGTCTGCCCAGCACAGTTTCTTCTAGGAACTAGAGTTGAACCAGTTCCTAAATACAAAAAAATGGAAAAACATTGGAGTAGAAGTGCTTAAAACGTTGTTCAGAGATCATACAACAAAATCAAATGTAGTGATTCTTTCAGGTGCAGAACAGTGAAAATTAATATCCTAAATATTTCCTATGGTTATTTATCTGTGGATCCAATAACCCAATAATTGATTTTGTGGTGGTACACAATTCATGACACAGAGGAGTCAGGAATGAGAATGAGGAGAAAGTGGTCCACTCTGCAACAAAACACTCTATTCTTAAATTCCTATAGCGGATCATCAAGTCAGGGTCCCTGCTAATGAGCCACAGGCTACAGTTTTTCATCCAGCATGCTTTTAATTCCCGCATGTTTCATCTCTCTTGAGGGACTATGGAAGAGCCAGGTGAGAACTTCTGCTCCCATTCAGCCTGCATGCAGCTGCAGACTTTGGTCTGAATCAGCCCATCCAGGAGACACTGATTTATTGAAAAGGATTGAACACATTAGAGATGGTCTGCTGAAGAGGCAAGAATACATTAAAACACTGGGAGAAAATCCAGGGTCAACCAGATTAAAAATGGGAATCACAGCTGATCTTAGTTAATAAACTATTGGGAGGATGGCAAGAGAAAAGATGATTCTTGAACTTGCCAATCATGTAGATTTGTTGGTAGGACAGCCAAAGTGCCTCAGATGCTCTCCATAAATGTCAGCGAGAAAAAATGCACCTGCTGGGGAAAAATTTGGTGTATGTGAGATCTGAATGCCTAGCTGGAGAGTCCTGTCTCCCTCAGCTACAGAAGCAGCCTGAGGTGATTAAGTTTCCAACTTAGATGCCCTAATGAGATGCCCAGTGAGGAATCCTGAAATTGCCACATCCGCAGCTGTTTCCTGGGGAGGGTGAATTTAGCTCATTGCTTTTCCGTGCAGCGAAGGATGGCTCCTCGGGAGAGGGAGGAGGAAGGCTAAAGCGATGCAAAGGAAAGGGAGGCTTAGAGAGCTGCTGAATTCACTCTGGTCTCTGCTTCTCATGCTAAGAAGCAATTGAAATATTAAAGGTAATAAAACATGATTTAGTTCATGCTGTGAACTTCAGTTATTTACTTCAGTTCACGCTTTGCATTTTATCTGCTGGGCCTCAGACTGTCTATGTTGATAAATCACCATGTTCCAAGTACAGAAGGGGGGGAAGAACACTTTATTTCATAACTATTCAATTATGAAAGCAGGGAGGGAGGGAAAAATGCATGAATCAATATCACTTTTTCCAGAGTTATCAATATCTCTAGTGTCATCCTTATTTTACCCTTTCTCAGCCAGGGGTCCTCATCCCCTTTTTAAGGACAGGAATAGTGACTTGTCCAAGAAGCCAGGGATAAAGCTTGTCCAAGAAGCCAGGAAAAGGGATGAGGCTTCCTACTATGGCTTACTTTTTCCACTCTACAAAACTGCACAGTAACACTGTGCTACGACTAAAAAATGTCCCCTCCACACCAGGGAGCCTCTGGACCCAAATCCTCCCTGCTGAAAACCCCAAGCACTCACAACTTGTAGCATGTGGGGGTTATCAACAGCAGCACAGCAATGCTCAGAGAGGAACTGTTGTTGAAGCTTTAGGGGCCTACCCTTAAAATGACGAATTGTGACACTAATTGACAGAGTCCTCGATAATTAAATGGAAGGTTGAATGTGATTTCCTTTTTTTTTCTTGCATTTCTATCCTTTTGCTACCCCCAACAAAGGACAAAATGTCAGTTATAACTGGGATTCAGCAGAGCTTTGTCACTTTATCTCCATTTTAAATGTTATTTGAATGTTAGCTCTTTACATTTGCTTTTCTTTATTTAATAAAAAAGGCAAAGCAATCATAAAAGGCATAAAACCGTCATGAGAAGGTCATAAAATGCATATTGCTTACTGAAATGAAGGGGTCATCTCCCATCCTATCTGGTAAATAAATGCTGAAGGAAGTTTCTCTATCTTGATGTTGTTTATACATTTTTAAGTGTACTCCGAGCTGGTATAAAGTGCCAGATTGACAACTCTGCTTGTTGCCAGAATAGTGACAGCATAGACTGCAGGCAGGGTGAGACACCGTCATGCTAATATGTTTCAAGCCTGTTTTGGACCAGACTGGGATGAAAGAAAATATGTGGAGAGAAAGATCCAGTGTGTGGCCCGTGTAATCTTTTGTCTCTATAGTCTAACATAGATGGTGGTTGTACGTGCCAGATTACAGAAGAAAAAAAGGGGGGGATGGAGGGGGTAAAAGCCTGTATTAAAATAATTACGAAGCACAGACTTGGCCAGGATTTACAAATGCGGTGATTTCAGTGTGGTTGGATGCCATAATTTCTGGGTGCACAAATTGAAACACCTTGGAGAGATGATTTTTGCAAAGCATGAAGCACTCCTCCTCTGTGAAAACCATGCTTCTTAAACAGCATGCCTCTCCCTCAAAACCTAAAGAATACTTCTGAGTATCCAGCTTACATACAAACAGGACATGAAAATGCCAATAGCTTGTGGCAAGTAGGAAGTTTCTCTCTGTAAATTGCCTTTGGATCCTACCCAACCAAACGTTCATTAAAAAGGAAAGAAATCCCTAGACCCACAGGTTGCTAGGAAGTCCTTTTGAAACCTGAACAATTGCTTGGGACCTGATAATGTTCCCAGCCCATGAGGCAAATAGGTAGCTTGGGTGCCTTTCCTGCTGCTCCTGGTTTTGTCAAAGTGGGGGAGATTTAAAACTGTCCAGAGCCTCATCAGTTCTCACTGATCCAGCATGTAACACTGAGCCAAAAATCAGGTCAAGTCCATTCTGCTTCTGCTGAAGGTTGCACAGAAAAGTATATGTATGCATCTATCATATATATGTATCTATACATTATAGCTACCTGTGGGAACATGAGAAAGGGAAGATTTCCTTCACCTCCACCCTCAATTTGGGAACAAAGAGGATGAAAAGTACTTTTTTAAACAGAGAGGTTACATGACTGGTGGGAAATTTAGAGGTCTGATGAGGATATCCTTTTTAAATACAAGATATGGTAAGCTAAACCAATACTTCTACTTTTTAAACCTGCAGGTGGCATATCTTATAGACATAGTGGTAACATGGGTGTTTTTCACCTTTCCTAGGCAGCAGTTTGCAGGCCAGGAAATGTCAGCTCAGCTTTTGGGAGACCAGTTTCATAATGAACTACAATCTGTGGCTAGAAAACCTGTAAGCCCTCCGTTTATCACCTCCACAAGAGTTGCTTTCAGGGCAGAAACATCTCAGCAGAGGTGGGTGTATGTACAGAGGCTGGTGCTGGTGTGTTCTTGCGAGGTGTGTACCGACCGAGGCAGCTGTGGGAAGGGGAACCCGACTGTGTTGCTTCATCAGCTCTTACAATTAGTTGCATCTAATCGCAGGACCAAACAATAGCAATTGATGAATTAATGAGTTGGCAAGAGATGATCAAGAGAACATAATGTGGCTTTCAGAGCCTTATGACTGACGTTGTGATGTGAAAGAGAAGGAAAGAAAAGAAGGAAAGAATAAAAGTTCCCACCCACCCAGCTTACTTTCCTGTCCTCAGGAACTTAGTGGGCAAAGAGGAGAGCTCCTACGAGAGTTAAGACACATCATAGGAAACAAACCTTGCACAGAAGAACCTGCAGTAGATGAAGTAGCAGAGATGGCTGGGATGGGAGAAGCACAGTATCTTTTTCCCCATAACTCAGTGAACCCCCAGTTGGATGCATTAACTTTCACCTCTTTGTGCAGGAGACACATGGCAAAGCCTTTAACTGAACCCACAGCCCCACATACAGTTCAACTTGTAGTCAAGTGTTTACGCATGTGCTGACATTCCCTTCAAAGGCTTAAGAGCTACCCTAGGAACTCAGAAACAGCAAATGCACTTTCCTGCCTTTTTAAGTGACCACACCTCTTTCAGAAACTGGTTTCAAGCCATCTTTGGCCCACTGGACATTTTGCTTAATTCCATTCTTGGCCACCACTGTAATGTCCAGCTTACCCTGGACAATGATGCTGTCCTGAGTTGGGACAATGTGACCTTTTTCGTGATACATTTTGTCCTTTTCCTTTGCATGTTATTCTTAATCCTGTTATTTCTAAGCTTACACTTCTGGGAAGCGCTCTGGGCTAGGACACAAAACACATTCATATGGTCTTATACATCTCCTTCCCTCTTTGTGATGGAAGGAGTCAGGGAAACTTGTGTCCATGAGTGGCAATCCATTGCCACTGCAGTTTGGAGGAGGAAATGTAGACAAAATGCTAGTCTTCGAAGAGCCATGGGCTTTGGAGACCCCACAAGGCTTCCCATCTTACCAACCGCATGCTCTCTGGGGAGGGCAAAGTTTTGGTGCCTTTCCTGGCACATATTCCAGTTCAGATGTTGCGTTAGTACCCATTGGACACTTAGTCAGGATCCAGTGAGCCAAGGAAGTGCTTGGCTGAGCAAAGGAGTTATTTGGGGCTTGAGTCATGATGGAAATGAACCTCACTGAACCTCGAGGCCCCAGCCAGGATTGTGAAATTGCTGTGTGTCTGGTGATCTCTCATCTTCCATGAATAACAGCTTTGCTCAGTTGACTTTTGGAATCCATCTTTTTTGTCCTAGTAATTCTACAACAACATCTTGGGGGAATTTATCTTAATCCACAACATGCTCATGTTTCTGCTCATCACAATCTAAATTTAGGCAAAGAGAAAACTACAGTCCACTTATTCTCCCTACTGAAAGACAGGCTTTTACTATTTGCACAAGCTAATGGAGATACATCTCCTAATTCCCTCTTTGCTTCACAGACTTGAAGCTGCTTCTTGCTTGCTGTTAAAGCTGGTAACTGATAATAAAGGTAGTATTTATTTTTATATTGCAAGATGCCCGGTACAGAGGCTACACAGGAGCCTCATTACTAAACAGTATTCAATATTTATTCATGTATGTAAATTCCTCTGGTCGAAATCTTGACACATTCACAGCATCACATATTTCATTCAGTTTATCCTCTGTAATTGTTCCCAACTGCTCAACAGCTCTGAACGATGAGTCCCATTGAGAGCAGGAGGTACAGTGAGCGTAGTGGCTGTTGCTTCATAAATAATCTCAGAAGCTTGAGGACTGCAAACGACCTTGTTGCATTTGAGCTTGGAGCAAGGAGAGCACTGCTGAAGAGCTGTTCAGTGGTTTTGACTTTTACACCCTGTGTTTACATATGTGTTTTTTTACTCTGTCTTCTTGAGGCGAAGATGGATGGCACAAAGGGATATGGAGAACGTGAGGTGCAAGAGGTCTATGAGAGTCATCTCTGTAAATAATAAATTTGATATTTTGACTCTGGTTTAGGTTTTTTTGCATCTTTATGATACAGAACCACATTGTGCAGGTGGTAGGAGCTGGTCTAGTGAATTATGTGCATATCATCTATTTTCGGAACAAAAATGTTAAAGAGGAGGCACCACAAGAAAGGGTAGAGATTGAAGAGGAATAGGTTAACCTATGTTATGGATGATTCTTCATTTCTGTCTGGAAACCATTTTGGCCTGACTCTGACTACATTCAGAAGGACTAGTTCAGTGCAATTTCAAGATCTTGTTAGTTCAGAGTCTGAAAAGGTGGGCATACAACACCCAAATTTTTTCTTAAAACTGTGCTCACATTAACAACCCTGGCATAATTAGAAGCGCTTGGTAACTATTCCTGAACTGCCTGGCATTTGTGCTGCAGAGTAAGTGGTGCTTTGCTGTGGTGCAGTCAAAGATAAGCCCAAGAAAATGGAGTTCTCACACGTTATTTGGGCAACGTGTTGTTTACTTAGTTCTTAGTTACATTGATGCTGAAATTTCACCCTGTCCTCACTGCTATGCCCCAGGGCGCTGCCTGCCTCTTAAAGCATCAGCTAGTTCAGCCGGGGGAGAGAGACCCCTCTGAGAGATCTGAGCATTAATAAGAGACAGATTATGCCTTCCACCTTCACACAGGGCAATTTGGAAGACGCTACTAAACATGTTGAAAGACGAAATCAAGAGACTAATATTTTCAGAAGGCAAATCAACATCAGCACAAGGAAAGGAGAAGAACAAAAAAACCCAAGGTTTTTTAGCATATCTGCAACTTGTTTATTGCTTTAAGCAAGACTTGGGCATTGAAATGAAGCCCAGAGGGGAGGTGGAAGAATACAAACATTGTTATTGCTATGTGTAAATGTGGATGTTTTTGAAGGGAGACTTGCCACAAGTAATCACAGCCTAGAAACTTGCACTGGGGAACCAAAAAGTGAATGGCTGGAGTCCCAAGCCCAGACAAGTGAAAGGTAATCAGCAGGCTCGATCTCGCAGAAGGAAAATAGTGAGGAAACTTGCACTCCCATTTAAAAACAAACAAAACTGATCTTGGCACAAAACTGATCTTGGCCTTATTATTACTGCCTAAAGTTTAAGAACTGCATGGTAGTGATTATCGTTTCATCATGGAAGGAGAGGGAGACTGCTCCAGGCTCCGGCTGAAATTACAGCATCTTGTCTTCCACGTACCACGGCTCTGCCTTTCCAAGATCGCTGCCTATGTGGCAAGAGGCTGTCGTTGAAGCCTTGGCACGGCCACTGCCTGCTACAGACAAGACACACTTGCTGAGCTGATGTTCATGGTCCTTTGACATTTGTTCTTTTTTTATTGTTTTCTTTGAACTAGGTGATGTTAGACTGAAAGCATATGTTGGCTGTTTGTATAAAGAAAATCATGACCAACCAGTGCACAAAAATTACAGCTGGTCTTGTTACTTCTTATTAGCAAGAACGAATTTGAGAGGATGTGGTTTGCACTCACCCTGACAAGGTTCTTGCGTTGTGTCTGTCTCCAGAGCAGGCTTCAGAGCTAAAGAGTTTTGTATTTCTGCTCTTCCATGATGTAACCTGGCCCATCCGCTGAGTTCAGGCTGCATCACAAGCTCAGCAGGAGTTACTGTGAAGAGAGGAGAGTATGAATGATTAAAAGGAGCCTTGACCAGCTAAGCTGTGAAGGCATTTGACAAAAAAAAAGTCTATGTCGCTGTCACAGTAATTAATGCTGAAGAGCATTTTGGTGCCATGAATATTGTACTTAAGGAATTATATCAGCATGTTAAAAATGCATCATGAGAGGGCACATTTCATTTGACTTAGTTTCAAAAAGGAACAACTAATAATACAAAGACATAAAACCATGCCAGCAGGGAAAATCATCCTTTCTTCTCTTAGGTTGCTGTAGCCAGACTCTTTCAATTACAGAGATCCCGAGAATGTTCCCAGTTATTAAATTTAAACTTATCAAGATTCCAGCAATACTGTCCAGTGTGGCCAACAGCTTACTGGGCGTCTCAGATGGGCACACTCAGCAGAAAAATTAAAGCTTTCCAAAAATTGCATGCTGAAGCAAAGGTGTTTGACCACATCTTTTATACAGTGAGCAGCTCTGGTCCTCCAACCCCCCTACCTTGAGAAGGATCCCTTAGAACTACAAATAAATGTTTCTAAAAAGGTGAGAAGGTTGCTTACAAATATGAAAAAGACTGTATTACAAGGAGGCTGCACCTGTGCTAGTAAATGAAATGGTTTGGGGCCCTGAGGACAGGTAGCCCAGCGCAGCTTTCATGTGTATAGCTAAACCCTTCTTCTGCAACAAAACAGGTGGGTCTGCTCCCTGCTGCCTCTTGGCAATCCCTGTCTTGATCTGTCCCGGGGAAGATGTCGCATCTTCATTATTGGAGAGTTTAGAGAACAGGTTAAAAAAACCTCAGGAATAGTTAAGCTCTACTTGAGCCTGCCTTGGGGCTGGGACTCAGTATCTTCCTTCCAACCCCAGTGCTTTCAGTTCTGTTAGTTTATAAATATATCACTTCTTGCCCTAAGATGTACCACAATTTTTCTAGGCATTTTTCAAGTCTTACTTTTACCTCACTTCTGAAGGGGCTGCAGGAGGTGGTGAAGTAATTCTTGTTCATAACAATCTTTGTATTGTATGTCTGCACACAATGTCCCTTGGGATCCAGCCCCGGTACTGAATGTGTACTAGACATGACTATTTTAGCCATCGCTTTTCTATTCAAGCTGTAGGATGCTGCTCTGCACTTCCTTTCATTTGATGACATCATCTGCCCTATTCTTCTTCCAGCTTTTTGTTTGTTTTTTGTTTGAGGAATGTTCCTTGATTCTGAACCGAATAGAGAGGTCACTAATGGAAACCCTGCATCTGAAATACTGGGAGTTCTGGAGTTTTTCTCTTACTTGAAAAACTCTGCCCAGCTTTGAGGGACAACTTCTGGTTGTGAGGACATGTTATGAAATTGGCCTTCATTTTTGTGCCTATGGCAAGGGAGACCCCCTTGGAAGCACAGGGGCAGAGACTAGCCTAGTCTGTGTATGTCAGGTTTGTGGGTTAATTTCCTGATGACCTGTACCTTGAGAAGTTATTTGCACCAGGGTGTACCCGCATTTTACATCCACCCCATGTGGTTATCGATCGTCATAGGGCAACGAGCAGCAGCCTTCTGCTCCCATACTATACAGGGAGATGGGCAGAGAGAGCAAGTGACACCAGGGGACAAAGCTGCCATCTAGGGAATGAGGTCCCAAGAGAATAAATTTTCCAGCTGAGCTTTGTGCTCTTCCCCATTAAGTGTTAGATGCTAAGTCTGATTAATACAGTTTTCTCTTGCCTTGTCATTGAAACCTTTGGTGTTGTCTAAATTCATGAAAAACATGTTTCTTTTACCAACAAATTGATTTGATTTTCTTTGATAAATTATGAGTTATCATAAAAGAAGAAGCACTTTGTGTGCCTGGTGACAACTTCCTTTGAGGTAGATCATATTAATCTACATACCGCATTTGCTTTGAAGTCAGAACAAAATCCTGAATCGTGATATGTGTGCATGAAAAAGAGACAGACGGCAAACTCTGTTCTGCTCTTCTACATCCCTGTAAATCCAGATCAATGCCAAGGCTGCAACAGAGATAAGGATTGGGCCCAGTATGTTATCTCCATGCATAGCCCATGCTTGGTAAGAAGTAAGAGACCGGCAAGAGAGAAATGAAAATTCCCCATTTTAGCTGTATATCATCTCTCCAGTGAAAGATGCGTTGACCGGAGGATGATCTTGCACATTAAAGGTAATATTGTGTATCTATACAGAACAGCTTAAAGTGAACTAGAAATAAAAAAAAAGTCAAAGGAAGCAGTTATGATGGTAAATATCAGTGTGACACAGACGAAATAACTCAAAATGCTTTTTACTGACACAGTGTCAGCAAGATGTAGAGCCCGTTTCTCCACTCGTACCAGTTTTACAGCCACATAACTCACTGGATGGCGACAGAATAATCCTTGATTTGTGCTGGTTCAAGAGGGTCAAGCAGTTACCCAAATTTCTTAGTCCAGCCCTCTCATTTCCTCTTGCCATAATCTAACCTCTTACTTCCCAAAGCTGCCGTTGCTGAAGCCCACGGGGCTCCTTCTCTGACAGCTCCGGTGCTGTGGGACTGGCTGCCTGCAGGAAGGTCCTTGTGCACTACTTTAGCATCCCTGAGAAAGGAGTCAGACCCCACGTATGGCTGTCAGCATCCCATCTGCAAAAATCTTGTTCAAAGGCAACATGTACAATGCTGAATGTAATGCTGCAGTCCATGGGAACCTAAGTGAAGAAAGCGTTACAAGGGAAGGGAGATGTCTAACCTGTTGTTCACCAGTCATCACTGTTCTTACTCTGATCTCCTCTCACTCTTACTCCTTTGGCCAAAATATGGACCTAATATCACCCTTGAATTTGGGTATATTATAATTTGGCTTATGATTTTTACTTCCCAGTTGTCTCTGAGCACACCTTGGTAAAGGAAAGCTGCTGGGTGGGGCGAGGTTAACGCAGAGAAGATAATGCAGCAGGAAAAGCAATCACAGGCATCTGTGCTAGGATAACATGGGAAAACCACAGAATAAAATAAAGAGGTGGTGAAATCATTGGAAAGGACTGATTTTATTACCATCATTGTTGGAGTCTCTACCACAGCCTGTAACGCCCAAAACCACAGAAGCAGCTGGTCCACTTCTAGTGAGAGAACTCCCTGCCTCCAGTGTGGTGGAGTTGTGCTCCAAGATGGATGGAGATGTTGTACCCCCACCCAGCACAAAATCACTGAGGCACAGAGGCTGGAAGGTGCCTCTGGAGACCACCTCATCCAACGCCCCTGCTGAAAACAGGATCATCAAGAGCAGATTGCCCAGGACCTGTTCTAGCTGGGTTGTTAATAACTCCAAAGGAGGTGCTACAAACTCTCTGGGCAACCTGTTTCAATGTTTGACCACCTTCACTGTTAAAAATATTTTTTTTAGTTTAAACGGAATTATCTGTTTTTCAACTTATACCCATTGCTTCTTGGCCTGTCACTGCATAGCTCTGAGAAGGATATGGCTCCATCTTCTTTACACCCACTGTCAGGTATTTATGCACATTGATAAGATCCCCCTGAGTCTTCTCGTCTCTTCTCCAGACTGAACAGTTCAGCTCTTGCAGCTTCTCCTCTTATGTCGTACGCTCCAACCCCTTAATAATCTTTGTGGCCCTTTAGTTGACTCACTCCAGTATGTCCACATTCTTCTCATACTGGGAAGCCCAGAACTGGACCCAGAACTCCATATGTGTCTCAGTGGTGCTAAGCAAAGAGGACGGATCAACAACTCCTTCAACGTGCTGGTAATGTTCCTCCTTAGGCAGCTCAGGAGGCTGCTGGATTTCTTTGCTGTAATGGTACAGTGCTGGCTCATGTTCACCTTGGACACCTGGGCCTTCTCTGCAAAGCCACTTTCCAGCTGGTTGGCCCCTAGTGTGTACTGGTGCATGGGATTGTCCCTCCCCAGGTGCAGGAGCTGGCATTTCCCCCTGTTGAACTTCATGAGATTCCTGCTGGGCTAATTCTTCAGCCTCTTGAGGTCCCTTTAGATGGCAACACAACTGCCAGCCACTCATCCAAGTTTTCCATCATCTGCAAACTTACTGAGAGTGTCACTCTGTCTAAGTAATTAATGTAGGTGTTGAAGAGCATCAGCCCCAGTATCAACCACTGGGGTACACCCCTAGTGACTGTCCTCTGGCTGCATTTTGTGCTGCTGCTCACCCTTTGAGTTCAGCACCTCAGCCAGTTTTCAGTCCACCTCACTGTCCACTTACCTAGCCTGTACTTCATTAGTTTGTCAATGAGGATGTCATGAGACACACTGTCATAAGCTTTGTTGAAATGAAGATGAAGAATATCCACATCTCTCCTCATCCACCAAACTAGTCACCTCATCAAAAAAGGCTATCAGGTTGGTCAGGCATGGTTTCCCCTTCAGAATTCCATGCTTACTACTCCCAATCACCCTCTTGTCCTTTATGTGTTTGGAAAAGGCTTCCAGGAGGATTTGCTCCATCTTCATCCCAAGGATCAAGGTAAGCCTGACTGGCCTGCAGCTCCTCAGATCCTTCTTCTTTGAAGACCATAGTGACATTTGCTTTCTTCCCGTTCTCAGGTACCACTCCTAGTTGCCAAAAACAATTGAGAGTGGCTTTACAGTGCCATCAGCCAGGTCCTTCAGCACTCATGGGTGCATTCCATGAGGTACCATGGACTTCTGTATACTGAGCTTTTTCAAATGTTCTCTAACCTGATCCTACTGTACTGAGGGCAAGTCTCCTTACTCCATGCTTTCAAGGTTTCCTGAAGGCAAGGCTTATCAATAAAGACAAGTAAAAAGCAGCACAACATCCAGCAACAAAAATGAAGACTACACGCCATCTTTTTTTCCTTGTCAATAATTACAAGAAATGGTGTATGAACTGAGATGAAACTAGGTAGCGTGTAGAGGCCAATCTGAAGAAGATACTAATGCAGCTCAGTCTTTCCTAGTGTTCATGTGATTGCCAAATAAATGTTTTTTTACTGGAATAGCAACCTCTTTGACCTATCAAGAATGTTACAACCGCTAATGCCACAGCTTAGTCTTGTGCATTTTCCTTACAAGCCTATAAATACCGTAGACTCTTACTTATAAATACTGTAGAGTCTTGCCTATAAATACTGTAGGGTCTTACTTACACAGAAGGCAATTGGGGTCTTCAAATGTCTTCCCTTTAAACATACCTCACGGTAGTATTTGTGGTGCTTCTCAGCATGTGATAGTAAGTGAAGCAACCAGAAAGGAAAAGATGCAATCTAGATGGTGCTGGATCTATTTCAACATTTTTTTGGTTTATGTTGTATGTAAGGGATCATTTGCATCTGCACCGTCTTTGGCTTTTCTTTAAAAAAAAAAAAAAAAAGGAGCTTTTTTGTGGAGGGAGGGCAAGAGGGGAAAGAATTGTTTCTGAATCTTATCAAGAAATAAAATAACACAAAGTACATCTTACGAAAGAAGAGGCATACTGTGCCTTTTTTTCCACTGGCCTACTGCCTAAGGGAAACATTCACTGGCAAATCTAAAACTTGTTCAAAACCCTTTGGAGAAGCAGACTATTATTAAATTATTTATTTTATCTTTGAAGTGTTTCCATTTTTATACTGTTAAGGATTTCTCTGTAAAAGCCGGGGTGCCCGAGAATATTTGGCCTGTAGTGATCTTTGAAACATAAGCCTCTTTTTTTCCCTCTCTGTCTTTTCTACTCCCCCACTCACTCCCTCCCAGTTTCTTCCCAAAATGAATGAGGATCTGTCTGATGTGGAGAGGCTCTACTCATTGGGGAAATTTAAGGGGATCTTTAGCAGCGGGAAACAACCAGAGCCTACTTTGCACTGTGTTTGTTTAATTATTATTTTTTTAAGAGAAACAAATCTGGCAGAATCAGGAAGGGTGGGAGACATATTCAAATGCTCTCAAGCGCTTATTAAAATGTTATGTAATTAAATGTTAAGATCACGCCTGTAGCAGTGTCTTTTGAAATAACTGTACTAGCTGGGCCTTCTGAAACCAGCACAGGAAAATAATTCATTTGCAAGGTTATCGGCCATTGAGGCATATGCCTTGGGGACCTAATTTAATGGGAGAACTCCCATTGACTTGCGTGGGCTTGGAAGGGCCTGAGGAGAGCCCTGCTGTTGTTTCCCAACATGGTCCTTGCAGACTCAGAGCTTAAAAAATTGCGTAGCCATATGATAAGCTCAGTGCTTCGTGTTGGGGTGAGGTGTTGGTGTGACCCTGAAGGGGGGGGTAGCAGCAGGGAGGGCTGAGCCCTCCATGGGTGGTGGGTACGGGGCGCAGGAAGGATGCTCTGCTGGATGCAGTACTGCTGCCAGCGGGAGCTGCACCATATGAAGACACAGGAACCATCACTGTCTCTGCAGGATTTCTGACTGGATAGCAGAAAGGGGGGATACGACACACAGGGCTAGCGTGTGAGCCTGGTAGAAATGTGCCTTTTAAAACAACGTTATGGGGCTTTCCTCTCCAGTGGTGGTTTCCCAGTTACCATGAGGAGGGTATCTCTGTTAATGCTGCTTCAGGATGAGGGAACAGAAAAGGTCTGAGTGTTGGATGAAATGGGTGTAGAGGTGCAGCCAGAGCACATCAAGCATCCATGTGCCAGCAAGTCCATCCCTCAGTGTGGGAGGTCCCACGCTAAGAGGGTGAATTGTGTGGAGTTGCACATGTGGAGGAGTTAGTAAAAAGGATGGGTTCTCCCATCGGTGGGATTAGGACCATGTGTGTAAGGGAGCGTTTCTGTGCAGGTGGGCTAAAGCTGAGCTCAGCAGTGAGGAGTTAGCACAGCAGCAAAGGGAGGGCTAGAGCTGGTCCCGGTGCAAAGGGGCTGATGAGGCTGTTGGTGCTGCTTCCTGCAGCGGCTAACGTGCCAGCTAGCGCTAACCCATAATGCTTGATGATCATCGTGGGGAATTCCTAGCTCCCAAGATTACTGGTAGTGAGATGTTTTCCCTTTTAGCTAGCTGTCTGATTGAAGGGCACAGCTAAAATGCACTGAAAGCCTGTACACAACGCTCCATTTATATTGCTGAACTGTATTCCACAAGGGAGGGCTTCTGTGTTGCTCTGTTTTGTCTTGTGCAACCTCCTTCTTGCTGTCTTAACTGCATATGATGATTAGGTAAATGAGTCTTTTTTCTGGTAAGTAATGGGCATCTTCACTCTTCAGCGCAGTCTGGGTCGCAGTGGATCATCTCACACTTTTTCACTCAGCATATTGCCTGTCATTAGAAATCTGCTCATCTTTCCTTCATTTCTAAGGCCGGTTAAGTGCACATGGCTGAAAATGCCTTCAGGTTCTGCCTCCGCTCCCACACCTCTCCTTTTACAAAATATTTGAAACTTAACATGCTGAAAGTGCATCTTGTGAAGGGGGGACTCTGCTGCCACAAATTTAAAGCCACACTTCTATGATCCCTAGTGTCAGGTCTCTGCAATGCCACCTCTACAGACCTAAGTCTGAGCAACCACGTATCTGCACTTCCATGAACTTACAGGAATGGGACAGGATAGGAATTATGCTCTCTGTTGTGGGAAGACAAAACACTTAATCTGGACATACCATTCCTGATATGGGGTGAATGTGTGAATAGTTTTAAACAACTACTGAGCCTCTACCAGACTGATATTGTATGCCATGTGGTCTTTCAAATCCAGCACTTTGACCCCAAAGCCAGAAGTGGTGAGTCATTGAACCATGGTTCAAGCTTGCTGCAGGATTCATGTTAGGATGGGAAATCATAATTCTGTAATGCCGGGGTGTCCGCTTTATATTTTTTGTGAAATAGCTTAAGTGAGTGCAAATAATGATTGTGGGACCCAAAAGCAATACCAAAATATTCATAATTGACAGGTTTGTGTTATTCTGGGTAGCCAGGACAGCAGGCCAGCCTGTGGTTCCAGGGAAATCACTGGAAGCCAGTGAAGCCACACTTCAGGCCACACTCAAAAAGTCCAAGTTTGGAAGGGCCCCACTAAAATCAAAGGACTTGTGTGTGCCTGGGAGTGTCCCCGAGGCAACTGCTTCTGCTAGACTGAAGGGTTTGCAGAACAGGGTACAAGGAGAGAAGGAAAGATGTTTTCCTTGTGTATAACATAAAAAACAGATCCAATAAATAGCATTATTTTTATGTCCCTTGAATAACACTGGGATTTTTTTCAGGCTTTTAACATTTTAATCTACTGCTTGCAAAGCCCTACACTCTAGCTCCCTCTTAGCAGATGGAAAGTGGAGGAAAAAAAAAAAAAAAAGACTGTATGTGCTGGCATATCCATATGGCATTCAAGTGAGAAATCACTTGGAACATGGGGCCTTGTGTGGGGTCACAGCCTCCATACGTTCTTTGATGGGTGCAAAGGGTCCCGAAACTTGTTGCTGCTGTAACAGCGGGGGAATGGGGTTGGTATAGCACAGGCTGAAAATCCCTGACAGAGAAGGAGGGGAAGACAAGAGATATGAACAATCCCCCAAGGTGTTTAGTTACCTGTCTGCCCCTGAAATCTCAGGCACTGCTGAGAAGCCGGCCCTGAGCTCTTTTGAATGATTTGCAGCCTCTTGTTGTAAAACGATAATTACATCAGAGCAAATATATGCTGGCTTTATCATGCATAATAAACTCCATCTGAGTGAAACTCTCTCCAGCACGGAGGATCTGCAGAGGATGCTACGTGATGTGTGGGGAGGGTTTCAGTGATGCAGGAGCCTTGTGTGGGCTTTCTGCCTCGTATGGGCCTTCTGCCTTACACGAAGGACATGGCAGGACTGCACATGCTATGGCAGGAGCACAAGCGGATAAAAGAGACGTTCTTGCACTGTTCTGAGTGGCTCAGTAGTCTGCTGGAGTCATCTGAGCAGCAATTCGAATGCCAAAGACTGACTTTGAGCAGGGTCTTTTCTCTTATCCCTTGCATTATCTAAACCTGTTCTGGAGTCATCCAGTACATCCATCTTTGGCTTTTGATTGACTTTGGCATGTTTGGCATCAGCCCTGTGTACACGTGTGTCTGTCTCTGTAACTCTCCTAGCTGTTTACGTATCTGTCTTACGTATTTATTTTCCCTAGTACCCACCACTGCAACATATAAGGCAGGAATCATCTTCCACAATGCCAATTTCTTTTGGCTCCTTTCCTGTGTGTGTTTGGCTTTGCACTTTTCCTTTAAAGTTACTGCTGGGATTCTCAGTTATTCTGCAATGTTGCTCTAACTCTGCTCAGACGAAGGGTCTACCGCCAGCTTCAATGGAGTAGACTCAGAGCAGGGCTGAGTTTTTCTGGGTATCCTGCCCTACGCGTACAACAGAAATAGCCTGGAGTTGCAGTGTATCCTCCGACAAACAAAAGGTAGTGGACCATGACTTTCCCAGAAAATCCCAGAAGGCCTTCAGGGACCCCGCAGATCCTTTCCCACCTGGCCAGGCTTAAATATCAGTTGGTGCATCTCTAAATAGGAGTTAAAAAACCAACCAACCAACCAAACAAACAAAAAACAATAGCTGGCCACCCGGCCGGTGCGGAGTGCCGCTCGTGGTTGGGAGCGGAGGGGCGGACAGACATGGCGCCGCCTCTCCCCCATCGCGTACTGCATGTTCGTGGGGCACTTGGTGCTAAATCATTCGCAGACGACCTGATTCTGGGTCAGGATTTCGTACGTAGCAGAGCATCCCATGACCCAGAGGTGCCCGCGGGATCGAACCCCTCGCGGGGCGGGACACAAAGAGCTTGTGAGAGACCGAAGTAACCGCTGGGCTATAGCCGGCCCACCATGCTCTGTCCCTCAGCTTTTATACTGAGCATGGGGCAGATGGGATGGAAAAGCCCAGTTGGTCAGGTTTGGGTGACCTGTCCTCTCTGCTCCTCCCCACAGATGTGACCCCTCTACATTTTTCCGTTTCTGACCCTCTAAGGGGGCAAATAACGAAAATGGGCTGACCTTGGTTGTTATAGCCATAAGTATAAGCAAGGGCCTCTCTGCATACCATTCCTTGGCATGTAGCACAAACATTGGTCTTATCATTCTGAGAACGAGCAGTTTTCTCCACAATATGCCATTAATTTCAGGGAGTTAGAAGAGGCCTAGCTAAGATGTAAAATTACTGAACTGAAAATTGGTTCGGTTTTACTTCAAACTGGGACATTAAGATGGATATATATTTTTTGAGAACAGAATATCATGTACAAAAAGAAAACTAGCTGTATTCAAAACTTTATTCAGAATCATATCCACAGCTCCAAACTCCCATGTGTTTAAGGCAAGGGAGCAATCCATTGGCTCATATTCAGAGTGCCAAGAGGAGTCTGTGGAGAAGTCACAGGACTGCAGCACTTGCGGATCTCAGGATCTCCCAAGACTAGCTCTGGTTTAGCCTGTGTTCAGACTCTTACCTTCTGGTTGCTGTGATCCTTCCCAAACTCCTTCCCAGGGAAAACCTCACAACCAATACTCTGCGACCCGCTGAAGCGATGGGGAGCCTTGGGCTGAAATCCAGCTCCGTGCAAGGCTTTCATCTAACCAGTGCTAGTGATTCAGCTCCAAGACGACAGATAGACATTAACTTTGTGCCCCTCAGAGCTCCTTCCTGAAAAGCTGCTAGTTTACATGCCCTTATATTAAAGACTAATCTTAGTTACAAGCTCTGGCATGGACTTCTCATTAGTAACCACCTATGAACTTGAACTGCTTCAGGTCAAGTCAGATGTTACTTCTAATTTTTCAAAAGGAAAGAGCTTTGTAGAATATCACCCTTCTCTTCATTTCTTTGTTCATGCCTAACCGGCCCTTAAAGAGCCTTATAAGGGGTGTGCACCTGTAAGGATGTGTTCATTTAGCAATGAAACAAAAGACAACCAAATCCAAATGCAGCTAACACTTGTTAATCTATTGGAAGTACAAAGAGCCAGTCATTACTTATGGACAGCTTTATACCAGACATAAGTATTGCTTGGCATGGGTCCTTCTTTAATTGCATTATACAAACATAACAGAAAATTGACCCAAAGGGGGAAAACAATTTTATCCTTAGAACACTCTTCTGACTAAGTACAGAGCTTTTAATTAAATTCCCTATACAAAGTGACTGCCTGTCTCTCATGTTGAGCCTAATTGATATCAAAGCCATCCTTAAAATCAATATTTTTTTCTGGAAAAAAGAGCAAATACCCTCTCCACCCCAACAGAATTCAATAAATAATTTGATAGCACTTGACTCCTAACTGTAATCTTTGTCTCATTTGAGCAGAATATAAAGTGAAAATTTGTCCCCACCGCCCCCCAGCATTCCCATTGCATCACAAATCAGGCACCACAAAATGTCAGTATTCCTCCTCAGCAGGTCTGCTGTTTCCATTTATCTCAGTGAACCACGCTGCGCAAAGGAGGAATTCGAAATCTTCAAGTGGCAACACATTTATGTGGCTTTTGTTACCTATTTTATATTTTTCACTTATTTATGATTGTGGTTGCAATTGGATCCCATTAGAAGTCTCAGTAAGATCAAAGGCTTGTTAGAGCAGGCAGTAGACAAACCCGTGCTCTTTCAAAGCTGCTCAGGAGGGTTTGCAGTCTACCATACCCCTGCTGCAAACCCATGAGCAGGTGCTTAGCTCTACTCCTTGGAAAAAAGACGTGCAGGTCCCTGCAGGACGGGGCCCTGCTTTGATAAGACAAACACACAAATCAGAGAAGCGAGCCTTGTTCGTTACCTTTGCTTTCTAAACAGTGTCCTTCATCTGTCCTTCTTGCTTTGTGCAGGAATCCTGTCAATCTATTCCGTCAGAGCTGGCAAGAGAGATGGCCCTCTTTGCCAGGAGCAGCTTAGAAAACCGAAGGAAAAGAGCAAGAACAAAAATGAAGTTAAACGTTAGAGTGGTTGGGGATTTTATTTTTTTTTTTTAATAATTATTCAGCCAGATTTCGTGAAGCCTGGAGCTGAAAGCCTGGCATTGGTTACTGCCCCATCAAAAAGATGGTCTAACCGTAAGTCAAAGCTGAGTTAGCACGTGCAGTCCTTTTGCATTGCCTGTTCCTGATAAAAGCAGGAATAATCTCTGCAGAGACCACTGCCGAGCGAGGGAGCACGGACTTGAAAGTGCAGCCCTGATCTTCAGTTTCTGCTCTGTTGATATTGGCCCTTGGGGACTCTTGCTACAAGCACAATTTTCTTTCAAGAGCGTATGCTAATTGTGGCATTAGGGGTGTATTTATGATCTTTAGCTGACTGTGGCAGGTAAGATTGGGAGGGAAGTGATACTGAATCTGCAGACAAATCACACTCATAAAGCATGATTTTGTGCTTCCCGTGCACTGTGACACCCTGAAGCACGGGGGATTAGCATAAAGAGAAACTTGCCTCGACGTCACTGGAATAAAAATTCATCCACGATTTAGGCAGCCGAGCCAGCTCCATGGATCTCACAGTGTGTTTGTGCACCAGGATAACAACCTGAGACCTGGTTTTCATAGGCAGCCAGCAAAACAGGCTGCTACCCTGGGCTTTGGGGAAGAGGAGAGGCTGGAGGCATGGAAAGATGATGCTGTTTTATGACATTATGCCTGGTGTTTTATTCCAAAAAGCGTCATTCATTTCGTCCTGAATGTTATTTAACTTCCAGAGTGGCCCTGTGCCTTCACACCTCCCCTGTGGTCCACCTCAGAGGCAAAAGCTTGGTGGGTGTGGAAAGAGATAGCCCTCCTGAAAGATCACCTTCTGGGGGATTTCTCATTTGGGGTCTGCATCCCATGGTCCTTTTAGTGTCTTGTTGCTGGCTTTAGCAGAGGGTAGATTTATATTAGATACTAGGAAAAAATTCTTTACTCTGAGGGTGGTGAGGCAATGGAAGAGGTTGTCCAGAGAAGCTGTGGATGCCCCATCCCTGGAAGTGTTCAAGGCCGGGCTGGATGGGGCTTTGAGCAACCTGGTCTGGTGGGAGGTGTCCCTGCCCATGGCAGGGGGGTTGGAACTGGATGATCTCTAAGGTCCCTTCCAACTCTAATGATTCTGTGATTCTACGTGATCAGAGCACTGTGTGACTGCGTTTGTGCACACCTAAGTCGCGTCCTCAGCTGGGATCGCAGCCGGTGGCGGGGAGCCGAGCCAGCACCCGCCGAGGAGCACAGAGGGCCCTTGTAGATGGCATGTGTTTAAATACGCCACAATTTCTCACCTAACATAAACTTGTTTCAGCTACACGCAATACAAATAAAATATTTAGCAGAGGCTGGCCGTACATCTGAATGCCAGCGGAAAGTGAGAAGGGCTGGAAATAAATATTGGCGTGAAGGTGCCAAGGCTCACAGTAAGTCAGTCAGGTGTACGTGTCGCTATTTTGTAGGCTCTGCTAAATGATCAGAGCCTGACTCTGCTCCCAGCTCCAATGGTGTAAACCTGCAATAGCTCTGCCCATGGTAGAGTTACACCCCCTCAAAACTGGTGTATATGAGCCTTTGTCCAATGGGGCTGAGAATTTCAATGCAGTCAGGAAGACCCAGGCCTCCCTTTCTATGAATATTCATGCAGGACTCCTTAGGCGTCTTTGGAAGAGCCACCATAAAATGTCTGTTGCTGCAGGGAGGGTCCTGAAAGAACAATTTGCAGGCAGTTATTATCATTATTAGACATGGTAATTGAATTAGCAGTTATTTAATTATTATTATTAGTGTAATAAATAGTTCTTGCCCTCCTTGGACCTGCAAAATGCAGCCTGAGGAAATCCCAGTAAGAGGGAAGAGCTCCATTTGGAGAGAACTAATAGAGAAATGTTGCAGTGGGGGAGGAACCAGAGGAAATATCCAAACCCACCCAGAAGGCAATTTCTGCACACTCTTAAATATTGCAGAAAATGCCACTTCCAGAGGCGTATTCTTGTTCAGGGAGGAGTTACACTGGGAGCTGAAATTATTGATTCATGTGTACATATATATATATTGGGTTTTGCTTCATCAAATATGTGGCATAGAGGCACCCAGTGTAACCGGTTAACTTTTCCATGGATAAGTTGCTTTGAGTTATGAGAAACATTTACTTACTGATGGAGAATGTGTGGTGACAACACAGCCTGTGAGGCAAAGCAGGTGGAAGGAAGGGTCCGTCTTGGCCAGTCTGTAGCACGAGCCCAAGAGATAAGTGTTTCCAATACAGCATGCCAAAGCGATGCAGGGAGATTTGTCTCCTACCCAAGCTAATGATGGAGCCATGTCACCATATGTGTGGTTAGTTTCCAGCAGCTCCTCACTTTTTCAGCACGAATGGAGGATGACAGATTGTATATTAGACAAATTACTCTTCTCTCGAAAGCAGCAGTCACAGTGATATCCAAGAGCCTTCTTCACTCTCTCTTCACTGAGCAATTTCTGCACCATCATTCAAAGCTCTCTGCAATAAAAAGGTAGTTGGTAAGCAAGAATTACAGTGCAGCTCCTTAACTCCCAGCCAGCGCTTCCCGAGGCTATGCCCGTACCAGCGACCACAGCACAGCAGGCTGCCGTCCATCCTCTGATCTTCCTGCCAACTGGCACGGCCATGCTGGCACCCACATGGACAAACCCTCTTCTTCTGAAAAAACAGGGTGGCCACGTCCAAGCTGCCTGCTGAGAGCAACCCTGCAGGCTCCAGCTAAATCCCCGCTGGGGAGGATACTCCTGGGGACAGTGCCGATGTCACCTGGCTGGGCCTCGAGCCAGGCTGTGGAATCTGCGTCCGCCCTGGGATGGGTGGCGGGGCGTTTCTCCAGGCATAGCAAGTGAATTGAGCCCCTGACCTCAGGGATGCTCCCAGGAAGGTCTCTGAAGAAGGAGATCCATCAGCACTATGGGAAGGAGATGGGGAATTGATGTCCTCAGGAGGAAGCCTTAGAGATTGCCTCAGACAACAAATTCAGTAGTTGCCTCAGGGGCAAAAGCTGGAAAGCAAACATGTTCCTTAAAAACATCATGTCCCTGTGCACACTTTGGTAGAGATGACCTTTTTTCACTGTGTGTGCAGCTTTCAGGGACAGATGGTGATTTCCGTTGTAAGCTCAAATTTTTAAGGCATTTCTGATATTAAAGACTCATCTCAGTTATCAGTTGAACCCCGAGTTTCTGCTGGTCATTGCCTAAGGATACTGCGTGTATGGCCACCCAGCTGGTGGTGACAACTGGTCTGTAAAGAAGTACCCTCTTGGCCTACCGTCTTTGAGGACAAACCCATAGACCCCATCAGCCACATGTTGTTAGGGGTCCGGTGCTCCACGTTACCCTTCATTTGCCTGCGTTCACTTTTGTCGCACATCATCCACCATCCAGCACATCTTCCACGCATCACCCGAATCACAGACCTAATTCTTGGGTTTGCTCTTCGGCTACCACTTCTGCCCTTCTCCTTGCCCCCTCCTCAAACTCCTGCTGCTGCTCTGTGTCTCCAGGACATCGCTATGGATAGTGCATTGCCCTCTAATGGATAGATTTCAAACTGAGCTCCTCCACGGACCAGAACTCTTGGTAGGATCCTTTGACCCACTAATGAGGCAGAAGACTTGTTATCCACATCCAGGCCACTTTCTATCCCCTGCTTCCCTTGAATCAAAATAAAATACTTCTTTTTTTTTTTTTTTTTTTTTTTTTTTTTTCTGTAGCACAGACATTGGACTGAATGTTGCAGCTATTTTTAAGAAGAGGCAGAGGAAATCTGTGCCAGTATGAACCCTGGATCCTTCACGTCCATGAATGCTTTAATTGGCTTCAGAGTTAGGAAAGCATTAACAAAGCTGATTTCTGTGATTCCACGCATCTGGATTTCAGGGTAGTTTTTTTTAGCTTGCCTAATCCTGCTTAAGGTCTTAAGATTTATTTGTATGTTTATAAGATGCTGCTTTTCTCATTATATGTACATTATAGTCACCATTAAAATAATACAAACAAAAGGAAAAACAGAATGGACTTGCAAGCAGCTGATAATTAATTACAGAGAACTTTTGAAAGGGTGGCTTAGCATCTTAAGCAATTCCTTTTGCTGCCAGATACATGGGCTTGTTTTATAAACTACAATCAATCTGCTATTGGGGGGAAAACTGCAAAATGAACTTAGTCATCTGAGCTCATTTTCAGTTTCAAAAACCGAAAGGCTTTGGAGTATGAAGTACCCTCTTCTTTTAATGTCAGTAAATAAGTTGATCTGTTTATATGGTTTTCAATACAAGTAAACTGCTTGCCATTTAAACAAGTTCAATCAGCTGTGAAAATTGACATTTTTAACCATAAAATCAGACTTCATCCTACCATGATATTAAATATTAAGGAATCATTTAAAGGACAGTATACATTTCAGAAACCTGCCTGGAGAGATGAATGCCAATTTCTGCCATTCACAAATAACGTACAAAAAACCAGCCCCTTGGCTTGGGGCCTGCTGCTCTGTAGAAGCCACTTTACAGACTTATTCCAACATGGGAAATCATCGTTGCTCTGAGAAGACATCCAACCTCCACATTCAGCCCTTGCGTGGCAAAAACACATCTTCGAAGAGGACAGATGGAAAACGGCATCGTACGCTGATGCTCTCCCTGGTGATGGCATGTCCGGGTCTGTGGGAGGCTGCGGCAGGGCTCAGCATCCTCTGGTCCCTGCAGCCTGGGAGGCATCTGCCCAGCCGTACCCTGCCCGTGGAGGTGAGCAGTGGGATTTCCAGCTCCCCCTGCTCCTACGCATGGCTGCGTTCTCAAGTGGCACTTGGGAATGGGACATTCCTACCATCATCAAGACTTCAGGAGGTCTGCACACACTCCTCTGGCCCCTGCCTTCTTTTTCCTTCCTTTTTTCCCCTGTTTCTATCCAATTTTGGGGACAAAAAAAACCCATGCCGCTTCTGACCGGGACTACAATTGACGCAGCTCTTCACAGCTCAACACCCCCGGTGTTTTGCCAGTGCCAAAGGGGTCTCATTGTGTAAAGCGTTTCCTTCTGAATAGGACAAAGCAAAACAGCAAAGCAGTGGGATTACTGGGCTGCTGAAGGGAGACAATGGGGAAACAAAACTCGGGCAGGAGAGACATTTATTTTTCGGAGGGGCATGGCTGCCCTTACACAATCCCTTTTAAAGTGCTGTGAAGTTTCTCTAACACAATCCAGTCCTGCAGCCAGGCAGAAATCCAGCGCATTTGAAACCTTTTCATTCCATCTTTAATTTAAAAAATGTGCACCCACTTACTACCACAAACTGCAGGGGTATTAAGGTACAGGAAGATCTAACAACAGGCTTTGGGGTTCCTCTGCTCGACCACCTCTGGACATTTCAAACACCAAATGATGACAGTGGTTGGTCCTTTCCGTGCTGACTAGTTGATGTGGAAATCCAAGGGGATGCAGGTTTCAATGATCTGCTGCCTGCTGACCGAGCACATCTCTGTCGTTCCCTGTCCTGTACTGGCTTGCTTTTGGCTTTCAGCCTGAATTTTAGATCTAAGTCCCCCCAAATGGCCTGAGGCTTTTCCGCTTGGGGGCAAGGAGAAGGGGCAGCCCTCTCTTTGTGGCTGTGGTAGTGATCTGCATCCACAATGAGGTGAGTTTAAACAGGAAGTGTTAACTCTGGGGGTGATGGGGATGCTTGTCAGGTCCAAGTTTGCTCCTTGTTGGAGATTCAAGGTTCTCACTGTGGTTCTTTCCCTTGTAGAAATTTTCTCCGGAGCCCCTCCAATGCTGGGAGTTGACCTTACCCGTAGAGGACCCCTCCATGCTGTCTCACTTGTCACAAGTACCCCCCAGATCAGCCCAAGGGATTTGTTTCCTCTAAGTTTCCTACATGCCAAGCTGTCACCCTCTCCCTGCCCTGGGCATAATGGGGAAAATGCTGGAGAGAGAGCACTATCACATCCCACGGGGCTGCCTGCTATAGGGCTAGCTCTTGGCACTCCTTTGTTCCCCTACAAAGGCATGTGGGGTGGGAAGAAGCCAGTCCCATCATAAGTAAACAAATGCGCTGAGTTAAATTTTTTAAATGGAGTCATAAATAAAGAACTATCATTGGAGAAGTCCCTAAAGACACTGTTTTTGCGAGGGTTTTTTTAATGTTGGCAGCTTCAGCAACTTTTACAGAGATGTCAGAGTAAATAGCCTGCGATCCTACAGCATCTTATAAAAGTCTTTAACAACAAGAAGATTTTTATGCTTTCATATTAGATGGGTTCCTAATAGACATTCTGTTCATGTCTCCTTATTTTATGTAGTGTAGAAAAAAATAATAATCCCTGTCTGCAGCATATCTTAAAATGTACATCTTTAGCAATTTCTGACTTAAGGAAGAAAGAATGAGATGCCTTTTGGATGGAAGACTATCAGAGTTTTCTGGGATTTGGAACATCCCGTAGCTTCTGCACCAGCCATAAAGGGGGAGGGAGAGGAGGAAATATTTATTCTGTTTAACTTAACAAACAGAAATTTAAGTGAGACTTAATCACACTGTGCAGGTAAATTTCCTGATACGCTATTAGAAGGCTCTTTCATCTTGCAGATTAAAGGCTACCTGGGGAAGCTGTTGCACAGTGAGGTAAAGGGTGCATTAACTCTCCTGGCTCAGTAAGTACAAGGTGGGCCATTTCACTTTCAAAGCGGAGCAAATTTTCTTTCATGAGAAGAGTTACTACAAGGAGCACTAGTACAGTGTGCTATATGTTTACAACTTGCATTTGGGATAGGGTTGATTTCCCCCCATAGAAGAGGTCAAAAACATGATGAGACACAGTAGCTGAAAGCTGAATCTCTCAAAATTCAGCCTAAAAATGAGCATACACTCTTAACCATAGGCATTTTTAGCTCCTGGAACAACTTACCTAAATTCCCCATCATCTGACAACTTTAAATCAAGTCTGGACGCGTTCCTAGAAAATATACTCTAAATCAGCTGAAAGTCAAGAGCCTGATGCGTGATTCCCACAGGGAAGGCCTACAGCCTACATTATGAGGGAGGTGAGACCAAGTGAGCAGAATGGTCTTAGAGCTGCTGAAGCCAGTGAACAACATGTCCCACACCACTCTCAACCAACTGCATCTGCCTGAAGAATGAGTACCTTCAATAAATCATGTTTTTTTCCTTTCTATATCAATCACTTGTTTCAAGTCTGGAGCTTTCTCAAAGAGAATGTTATAGGGGCCCAAAACCTTCACACATGGCTGAAATGCAAACATGATAATGGGGTTTTAAAACATGGAGCTGGTTTTATTAAAGTCTCCTTTCTTCTTCATGCCTGAAACTCATCCCTAAAACCTTTGGACTCCATCCTTTTCTAAATCAACTTTCAGGGTGACAGATAAGGTGAAGCCCACCCAGACTGGCTTTGAATTTGCCTACATTGCTGATGTCCACCTCACCCAGTCACTATGTATAGTGAAAGGAGCCTTTGTAAAGAGTGACTCTTTTGACCAACATTAGGGTGAGGTGAATAGTGCCCAGGACTCCTTTGGCTCTACCAACTGAATTGGCAGTGAGTTTAAGAGGACCTGAGAGTGATGAGCTCAGATAGACCCAAGAGGGTGTTGCTTGTGTCTTGAAACAATCTCTAAAGGAGAATTTAGTGCAGCCCAGTTGGAAGGAGGAGGTGGTGATGACAATTTTTTATTAGGCCAACTGAAATCTCTAGGGGAAACCCCAGATAAGCTTCTCAGGGTTGTGCTCCTTCTGCAGGCCCGGCAAAAAACAGAGCCAAGTAGGCTCCAATGCAAATACCAGCTAGCTACAACTGCTAATCCAATTCTCTACACAGGTCCAGCTTGAAGGGTAAGTGCTGAGGGCTGTCAAGAGGTGCTCACTTCCTAGAAGCACAGTTCCCTGCAATGGCAGGAGCTGTGCTGGCTGTGTATATGGGCAACTCAGGCCTTGCCTGTAGCACAAGCTTCCTACAGTCCTCTCTGAAAACTGGCTTTCTCTTTTCCTTTCCATGTGTGTAAACCATCATCAGAAGCTCAGTGTGTCCTTTAATGCTGTAAATAGACAGCCTGCTAGTTCCATGACTGTGTTTGGCCTGTGTACTTTTTAAACATGTTTATTCTCTTTATTTCAAGCTATTATCAAATCAGTGTGAACTCACGATGGAAATACTTTCAGCACTTTACAATGAGGTAGGAAACATTCAAGGTACAATTGTACCTGGTTTTGCTGTCTTTTGCTTTGTACTGTCTCTATGCTGATAATCTTGGAGACTTTATTAAGGCAGAGTGGAAGTTCGGAAGGATAGAGCGCCTATACCAAATCAGGAGATGTGACCGCACCTGAGATGGAGGCTTAATTAACTTGGTCAGACCACCATGGTCCTTTGGGTACTGCAAGCTTAATTCAAGCTAGTGCACCAATGTCGTGTTGCACCATGCTCTATAATCAAGTCAGACTATTCAGAAGTAGATCAGGCATCTCACATTGCACAATATGTCCATACTATAGTTTTTATAAGACTCTCTAAAGAGGGCTGAGACTGGGCCAAAGAAATGGCACCCTAGAAACTGGGTTAATTTCTTAGCAAATTCATAGTGTCATAGTGTCATCTATGACACTATGGAATGATTTCTAGTGGCAGCTCTATTGCTTGGGACATTTAAATCTAGATCTGAAAACAATAAAAATCAGCAATAGGATACGACCATCGAAAAGGCATCTTCCAGCTCCACTTCCATTGAATCCATGAATGGAAAAATGGTGCTGGACTTACCATCCTGAGGAATTCTGAGGACATTCCTGGCAGATGACACTGGACCTTTATCTCAAGACTACCCAGATACCACTCTCCTTACTCCACTACAGGACATTAGCTTATGGCTGCTACCAGCTAACAGGTGAGTCACATTTCTCAAGCAACATGAACGAATCTGTTCAAATATTCTGCCAAGCCAAGAGGAAGTCGTTGTTCCACCAGGATGTAACAAGGGATGCTTTTCATTATTCTGTGCATATCTGTGTTGGCTCTGCTACTATGACATCCAAGGGTGCTTCAGCATTAAGAGAGTTTTTTAGGCAAAGAGCAGGGTAATAGACAGGTTTTATTAAGTGCTTCTAAAATCTCTGCAGACAAATTTAATTCTTTAGTGCACAGAGCTTCAAGAATTATCTTGGTGGTTATTGTGTCTTTGAAGCGCAGAACAGCCTGGATACCGAATGCAAAAGGCAAGTACCAACTGGAAGTAGATGGAATTAGGGTTGTTTAGTTGTGTAGATGTGAAGTGAGGCTGGGTTCAGACAAGGACCTTCTTGTTGTCGGATTGTGGTTTTCTTGTTTACACTGTTCTGCATTACCTCTTTCTGATCCAGCAAATGTGTTGTAGCTAAACCATATGTGCGCCTGCTTATAATAATTGGTAAAAACAGAATTGAGAGAGTTCAGCAGTAACCAAAGGCAATGCTATCCCTCAACCACTCTTAGAACTGCTATATCTGAGGAATATGCAGCTGGAGCAATATGCTGGGGATCCATCTTACGTTCCCTGGACAAGGCAATTTTTATATATCTTAGAAGTTACAGTCTGCAGATCATGGTAACTCCAGTGGGTCTGTAAAATCACAGATCTTCTTAAACAGAGAAGGGCCTTTGAAGAAAGCAGAAACAAATAGGCTGAATAAGGATTGACTTCCTGATTTCTCTTCCTCCTGTTTATCAGGGCCCACACCCTGTCTCATTCCCTTTGTGCTCCTTATACATCAAATGGCTGAATACCTGTTGTGAGTAAATCTGTCATTATGGCCTTACTTAGCATTCAGACCAACTTTCCTGTTGGATGCAACTTGTGGGATCCTGACTTTGCAGGCCTAAGACAACTTGTGTAATTTGTGTTCATACGAACAGAAGCTTGTGCATTTTGAAATGTTACAATTAAATAATCCCATCTGTACTTGGGAGTCTGTAGCAGGCTGACCTACGGAATTTCCTTGGTAGGAAGCATTTCGACTGAGCTAAACCTCAGTCCTCTTGGCTTTCGGCTTCCTTGCAAGATGAAATTTGTAAACCCAGTGGAAAATTCAGCGTTTTGCATTTTAACAATCTCTAGGAAGACCGAACACTTAGTGACAGCATCTCGTACCTTCTTCAAAACATCTCCAGTCTCCTATACTTCAAAATCCCTGTGAGCTTCTAAGGTGACAGGAAGGTATTTTTATCTCTAGCCTTTCCCTGACTTTTGGGCATTTCAATTTTTTTCATTAAGTACAGTGAAGACCCAGAGAAGATTGCTCTCATCTTCCAATTTGAGCTTTGCCCATCCTCCTGATAATGAAATATGCTGTTTTCTGGTTTCTCCCTGCACAGCATTTTTGGCCAGAGGTGGGATATGATGAAGTCTTCAGCAACATGAACAATTAAAATAATTTTTTCCTGCTGCTTATTTGTACTGTATTTTGAAAGTATAGGTGAAGATTTTTCTACAAACTGGATTTTCAAGGATCTTTCTCTGAGATCTGAATACAGGTTAATAAGCATTTCCTAAATGCGAGTCTCCTCCTCCTGTCACTGGTGGGGGTTGCTTAGTATTTCTGAAAAATCAGATCCATTGCTAAAATGTGCTGCCAGACAGAATTTGATATCTATTGTTAAAGTTCATTAGACTGAAGCCAAAAAAAATCCCCGTCTGGTTTGGTGCAAAGCTCTTTTTCCCCTGAGTGCCTTTGGCTATGAATTCTGCATATTCTAATTTTAAAGTATCATTCATTTTCTATTTGGTGATAAATGCTTTCCTGTGTAAGAGTCTTTTGATTGCTCTGCTAATTAAAGTGGATAGTTTCCTTTTATGTTAGGTGACTGGGCTTCTGGGTAACTGCAGTTTGCAGGGAACAGCCAAGGTTACGTGGCAGTGTTTATTACTTTCACTCTCATCACCAGTGGGTACATGTTCTGGGGCTCCAAATTCTCAGGAAGGAAAATAATTAAGAAAATGAAGAATTTGTCATTTTGGATGCTATTTCATCCCCCTTTCCTAGGAATGGCTTTTTATCCATTTACTCTCCCAGATTCATTACACTGTGAGAAAGTTTTGATGACCTATAAGGCACGGAGACAGAAGTAGGAATAGAACTTCCAGGTTGTCCCTTTTTTTCCCTTCTGAGCCTGTTTTGATCAGCAGAGATATTTGTGATAGTGGCACTTAAATACGTGCTGGGAAACTCACTCTTTTTGTGAATGGTGTTTCAATTGCCAAATAACAGTCTGCCTTCACTTCTGCAAAAATGCTTCTCTCTTGATCTGAACTGCTCTGGCAAGTGCAGGGGACTTGATCTGAAACACTAGAGAAACACAGGAGAATACCCTGAACAGAACAGAAAGTGAATAGCCATGGCCAGTCAGGGCAATCTACTCAGAGGAAAACCTCTGTGGGTGGAGATCTAGCTACCACCCAGGGGATGGTTGTTCTTCCAGGCTGGACTTCTCCTGTGATGGATATCAGTGACAAGCTACCAAAGAAGGGCCTCAAAATATCTCGAGTATCTGATAAAGGGCACTACTATAAGCAGAAAGAACTACTATTTAAGCAAAACTTCAGTTAATGGGACTTACAGAAGGCATAACAAAAGATCATGGGCAAGATGTGGAAGTTTTGGGGTCTATCTGGAAGGACATTACTTGCATCTTCAGGATGCTCCTGCGGGTAGCATGTGTTCCTGCCGGTCTGTAAATATCATGGTATATCTGTCTGAAGCATGCACATGGCTTAGGAGTGCTCTTAAAATGTGACATTAGGATCTTTAGCTGTTTTCCCGCTGTCAAGGTCACCAGGAGCTCTGCTGGTGGTATGCAAGTGTTTTTGGTGAAGGAGAAGGTTCCTGTTGTTTCTGAAGTCTATGGAAGATGGTCTTCAGAGCTCCATAAGCAGAAAGGGGTACAAGCCTTAAAGGTCACCTTCAGAGCTAGTGTCTAAAGGGATCTTAGGCTCAATGGAATTGAAACTCATGGACCAAAGTTTCAGTTTAATATAACATCATGATGACAGGGAAGCTCTGCCAACAACACTACTTCCAGTGAAATTTGGAGATATCCAGAGACCCAGTCTGACTGCTCTTCTCTGAATGCCAGATATCCCTTTCAGACCCCAGTTTCCTCTGTCCTGAGTAGCAGCAGAAATCGTGAGCCTTGCAGGTCACATCAGCGTGGGAAAGCAACCATGGATGCAGCATCTGTCTATAGGGAAGCTTGTTTTAGTCAGACCCTTGATGCAGCAGGAGCCATAAACTGAAAACTTGTAACAGTACAGTTTCAAACTCCACAGGAATAGAGGAAACACAAACTAAAACTCTTTAGGCTTCGATGCTTTGATCTTCACAGGACTCTACATCACCTGAGCTGGGAACATTTAAATCATCCCCCCAAACAGAAAAGACCTTTGAGGTTAAGAAGAGCTTGGAAGGCAATGTGTGCTGATACCCCCATAACCATGTCTGCTGGGTATCGTGTGAGGGAAAAAGAAAAGAAAAAAGAATTTGCCCTGTAATGTTGCTCTCTGCCTGCCCTGGTTAAGGTGCTGGGATGCAAGCTGAGATCAGTCCAACCCCGCATGCAACCTTCCCCTTTGTACCCAGAGCAGCAGACTGTATTAGGTACACACTGCATTAGGTATAAAGCTACACTGTGCACACTACTTGGACTCACTTATAGAAATCTTGATTTTCCTTTTATAACCCAGACAGTACATATTGTCTATATGATTTCCCCAGAACCATCTCTCCTGTTGTCTTTGAGGCAAAGACACTGGGTGAATCACCAGCAAGATTAAAGGAGCTGCTATAGTCTTCTTGTTCTTCATTTCTGAAGATGTGCCCCTTCCTTATAAGCAGTAACAGAAACGAATAGCCCAGACCTCAGGAAGCCTCATAATGCAGCCTCCTGGGTCTTGTTTACACAGCATTTCCCATTTCTAGGAGCTGGTGACCTGCAAGAAAGCCATAACCTTCACCAGCAGAGTTGCTCCGGTCTGGAAAGCAGAGCACATTTAAACAGGGGCTAGGAATCATGACTTTCCTAGTCCGTATTTTGTATTCGCAGTGATAGATGAGCATTGTCCCATCTTCAAAGCTGGGGCAGTCTTAGGCAGGTGCTTTCAAAACTCCCCTCCTAACACTTTGCAGACTGGATCCCAGCATTTTGCCTTTGGACCATCCCCACCCAGCAGCTGCATTGGGATCGCTGAACATTGACTCTGACTTTTGTGACCCTGTTCTGAGATGTCCCCTAAAAGGTGGAGAGAACCAGGGGAGAAAAGACACTGCAACAGACAGGAGAGTCTAACACTCGGCCACTCTGGGCTATAATGGCTGTAACAAGTTGTCATTCATTACCAGGCAGTCTTACATGTGAAACTGGTGTCTTCCAGGTATCCCCCTGTGGGCATGATGCTGACTGCCCTGTGGAGGTTAATTGGCTATTTAGAAGTGTCACTTTAGGGAATTACGCTGCTAATCGGTAGCCCACGGGTCCTGAAAAGTAAATATTCAGCCCAATAATTCTAGAAAGCAGAAATTCTCTGGATGTTTTGGAGTCACCATGAATCCTCTTAATAGTGTGTTTTAAGCCTGGCTACATTGGTTCACTGCAGTCGTAATTCCAGAGCTCCCGTAGAGCTGATGTGGATCTGGGGAGCTGTTTAACAGATGGTTTCTTTTGGAAGCTGGATAAGAAGAGCTGCCTGTTAGGTACAGGACAAGCAGCTGTGTGAGGATATTTTAACTGTTCAGGTAGCTTTCCAGCTCAATACTTCTCTGTTTGAGGCAGAAAGGTTAGGAATGGGACAAGACACTCAGTCCAAAACTCTGCCACCGAGAGGTCAATTAGAGGCAGTTGCAGGCTCTGGGGAGGGTGCTATTCTTTAAGTCCTCAGTCAGGTGTAGAAGGTCCTTTATTTGATTTTCTGATCTTATCATCGAATGATCATTGCAAAGTCGAGGATAAACACTGTATCATTCCCTATTTCTTTTTAGTGTAGCCAAGATCTGCATCCTGGTATGTTTGTTCTAAATGATTGAGTCCAGAGGTCATTAGGAAGAGCCATTACAATCAGCTGCAGTTCTGCTAAAACCAGAAAAGTGGGACTTGCTCAAACCAGGCTCAAGATTTTTGGTCTTGTAATAACTGAGAAGATGTGAGTCCCCATCACTGGGATCTTCAACAGAGGCTGCGTGAAGACTTTTGGTCTATTCCTGCCTTGTGAAGTCCTGGAGTTGAACTTACCTTCATGCAGCTGTGCCCTTATCTCCTCCAGTTCTCGTAACCACATCTCATTGGCAATGAAAGCCTCGTGCTGTGGTGGGCTTTTTGCCTTCTCTGTGAGAAGATAAACTCATGGCAGGACCCAGAGCTGTGTGGTTGTGATTAAGGGGAAAGAGTTCTCATCGGCTTTTATGGACATTGGTTTGTGTTTCATGTCACTCAGCCCAAGCAGGGAAAAACTAGTTCTGGAAGAAATAGTGTTTGCTGTTCATATCACATCAGTCATTTCTCATTATGGCATACATAACCATGTGAGTTGGATGCCTCTCATCAATGTGAACACTTTTTCTGTAGGATGCTTTGTGACACCCTAGTCAAAGATCAGACAGACCCCTTAAACCCATTGCTCACGCTATGAACAGCATCATGATGAGCAGGTAAGTTTTGCTCTACTAGGAGTGTAATTGTAAAGAAATTCAAATCAATATAGGTCTAATCTAAGTTAAAGTGAGCTTTAGGGATTAATCAAATCTTAATTACAGACCAAACCACACAGCCAGTTATTTCTAAATTCACTGGCTGAGCATTCATGTGGGTGCTAGAAACTAAATACCACCTTTTTACATTACTGTTATTAAACATTCCACATTCATAACCTTTTCAATTGTAAATTATTAATGCGTGTAGTTATAATTTTAATTAAGATAAACTCTTAGGGACAGATTCTGCTACTGTTATTTATCTTATGCCTTTTCCCACCAGTACTTCCCTTAACTTCAATGGGATGGCTTGTGTGATAAGATACTATTAATTTGTATTTATTTTTGGAAGAGTGAATAGCGTGTTAGACCATATATTCAACGAGGGAACATTCATGTCCATAACAACTTGAAACCTAAGACCAACAAGCAAGAAGACACAAACTAAAAGAGAAGAAAGAGTGATAAAGAATAAAAGATGGACAAGCAAGGTGGTAAAATTTATAGCTAACATCACTCCTGTGTCCAGAATAGGTGATAAAGAATTTCTGAAGGTCATAACTGAATTAGGTGATTGGACAGCATGAAGGTACATGACAAGTTAGTATTAGCAGTAGTATTATTTTGTGGGCTTACCTGTGGATCAAGGTCTTACATTGTTAGGCACGATATAAACCCAGATCAAGGTGAGAGTCCTTGCCCTGTTATCCTTCAGTTAAACCATTGTTTGTGAATGTAAAATAACCCATATAAAAGGAGTGGAAAGCAATTTGAGTACACTTATTAGTTGCAGATGCAGCACTATCGTCAGACAATTGCAATGATAGACAGCAGGGGATCTCTGGGTAATTTAATGGGACTTCAGAACATTTACAAAAATCTTCTATTAATCAAAAAATATTAATTAAGGCAAAACAAACTGAGTTATGTTGACTTACATTGGCTCGATACAAGTCCTCTGTGGGGGCTAGTGAGCATTTATCTCTGCAGCCATGAATTACAGGTGCCTCTTCCACCCTGGAGGACCTGAGCTGCTGTCAGCAGTGAAAGGTAGTTAGCAGCTCCCTGTTTGGAGTATTGCACGAGGAAGGATGAGCTCAGAAGGGGAATGCACTTGCAGAAGGCTTGAGAAACAATGAAGCACCTTAGTAACAGCACTGACCAGCAGAAAATATCTCTAAATCCTTATTGCACCCTTCTCAAGTTTTCAGCTCAGGGTACAGCTTCTGTCAAAGAGGCAAACAAAAGGTTAGGATGTGTAAGAAATGGGATGGAGTAAATTTCAGCGTGGTATAAAACCAAGGCTTCTCTCTCATCTGGCATGCTATATGTCACTGCCAAGGGAATTAAAGGATGTTCAGATAAGGATGACAAGAATAATTTGAGACCTGGAGAAAAAAAAATCTTATATGGAGAGAGATTGAAAAGATAAGTGGTGTTTACGGTGGAAGGGAGCTAAATAAGAAGGGCTGTGATAAAAGCTCGTGCTGTCAGGGCTGTGGCAAGGGAAAGAGGGGGAATGGTGAAAGAGAACCCAGGAGGTGTGAGCGTGCCTGTACCTGTGGGCAGAGGTGCTGCCGAGCCTGCTTGGGAAGACATCAGGCAGGGTGGCAGGACAGCCGGGGGCATCGGTAAGGAGCCAAAAATCCTGCTAGGGCTGAGGACGTGACTTGGGCTCCAAAGGGAAGGGACACAAGCTGGTTGCCAAAACTTCCCGCCCTAACTCAATGCACTACCAGAAACAGTGAAAAGGAGGCTGGCTCAGTGGTTTTTTTTTATCATCTCTCCCAACACAAGGCATAAAATAAACAAGTAGTAGGCACGATATTCAAGATAAATAAGAATTGCCACTGTGCAAAACATGATGGGTTTGTGGAGCTCAGTTCTACTGGATGTTGTAGTGGCTGAGAACTCGAAGAGGGACTGACCATTCTTGTGGGGAATTAAAACCCAGTACTGCCATAGTGAACACGAGTGGATTATTTGCAGCAAACAGGCATTCTCCAGCTCCAGGGGTCACACCATCTTCTAACTATCAGGAGGTGAGATGAGGCCTTCATGCAAAACGTTCTCTTCGGTGGGTTTCCTTGGGCAAAGCCTGACATAGCCTGAGACAAGGTCCAGGGCAGGATGGAGGCAGGTTGGTTTTGCTGTGGCAAAATACAGTCTGTGTGAGAGGGGCTGTCCTCTGAGAAGATCAGCTCTCATGCAATTACAGTTTTTCCCATTGCTTGGGAAAAGCATGGCAGCCTGGCACCACAGCTGTGAATGAAGGAGAGGAGCCCTGGGCTGTGCTCACAGCTCTACCGCTGGTTCCTTAGGTGCTCTTCTCCACACCACGGTTTCCTCACATGTAAAATGGCATCAGTGACACCCACCACACTCGAAAATTTGATGATCTGCTACTAAAAGGTGCCACAGTGCTAATAACCTATATTTTTTGGTCACATAATGTGTGCTTAGCTCCACGGGAGGAATTTGTTCCCAGCAAGAAGCTCCAGCTGCCTTCAGTATCACCATCTTTGCTCCAGACAGGAGTTAAACATTTCCTTTCCCTCACCTCATTCTGGAAACCATACCCAAAAGCATTTACTTTAGTTCCACTAAGACAGTTATCCTATATTAGACAAATACTCACATATTTATTTGAAGATTAACTACAAGGCAGAGTTATTTATCCAGTGGGGCAACTGGATTAACGAGGTGAAAACTGAAGCACCTATCCTATTGTACTACAACTGATGACACAGTCTGGATACTTTGGTGTTTTGCTTTATTCTAAGTCACTTCACCTTGTGCTTCTCCTGCTCCTCCTGTCTAGGCAAAGCTACTGACCTCAGTCTGTCCAGCTTCAGAATAGGGAACTCAGTTAAAAATGGGTCAGTGGGGTCAATGATATTAAAGGAGTCTTTGGGATGCAATCTAGGGTCTTTTTCACTCCTTCTCCTGCTCCCAGGACCCCACCCTCCTCCCATCTTTCTGCTTTACAAGCTCTCTGCGGATCTCAAATCTCTACTCTTCAGCTTCTTCTGACACTTCAGTCTTTCTTTTGCAGTAGGTTTGCGTTCATTTGTCCAATAACGTTCCTCCAAGATGAATTCTTTCCATTAGTCAGAGGAAGCGATTCATGGCTCCGTTGAGCACGCTTCAGTTGCCTGAAGATAGTTGTCTAGTTGTCTAGTGCTATCTGAGACAGTCTAGCATCTCCCACTTGCTGCTGCAGAGGAGCACAAGTAGATTTTAAATCGTGCCTACCTACCCCAGATGTCCTGGATAACGCTACATCCATTTATCACATACCTATTTTTTGGCAACTGAGTCCTGTATTTTTATGCCTAATTGGATGCCTCCTCCTTCACTTTGGGATATGAGAAAAAGAAATGAGGATGTGAAAGCATTATGGCCATAAATTTAGACTTTTAAAGCAAAGGAGCTAAGTGTCAGCTCCTCTTGACTTTCAACATATTCTCTTGAGTTTGTTTGAAAACAACCAGCTGTGTTCATTACAAGGCCATAGGCAGCAGCGCTACCCATAGCATCAACAGCATGGCATGCCAAACCGGCCACGACAGCCTTGCCTGAGCCAGTCTTGAAAAGCTGTTTTAATCACAAATCCAGCAAAAGAGTTCACCTTTCCAAATCAGTGATAGGAAAATGAAAATCTCTACTCTACCTCTAATCATGGAGACGTCAGGTTTTTTGTTGTTGTTTTTACAGAAAAGACAAGCGATATTCTAGACCAAGGATGTGCAGCAGCCTAGTCCTTATGGGCACCAGTAAAATGGGTCTAACTCCAAATTTGGTGCCAGTATGAGTGGGGCTTTGACCAGAGGGCTTCCAGTGTTCCCCATCAACCAGAACAGTTCTCTCATCTTGTTTTTATGCAATGACACATGGGAAGTTGTCATTGTGATGAGGTAGTTGGAGAAAACAAGAATGAGCAGTAGACTGTAAGAAGGGCAAGAAACCAGCTTGAGGAGAAATGACCGTTGGTTGTGCTGAGCAGTGACCTCTTCCATGGAACAAAGGATACAGACAGAGCTTGGACCAAAGATAGAAGGAGGGGAAAGAAAATGTGCTGATGACATCAAGTTGAGCAGCACTGTCAGTACCAAAGGAGCTCCAGATATCACACAGGGAAGCCTGGATGACCTCACAGATTGAAATAGCAGAAATGGGATGAAACTGTAAAATCCTGTATGCATGACCTTGCACTTTGCGTTAATTCCTGCCATAACAAGAAATTCTGTGGATTCACTGAGATTGCAGAGGACAAAGACCCAGAGGTATTGGTTAATCATGAGATGTCTGGGCTACCAACATCATGTCATGTCATGTCAGACTAATGCAATCCCGAGATGCATCAAGAGACATTTCTAACAAAGATACAGCTGTATTAATGCCATCGTACAGGCAGCTGATGAGGCCTCTTCTGGAACAGCATGTACAATTCCCATCACTGGTGTTCAAAACTGATGAATCCAGATTGAAACAGGAAGGACCACTGATCGGGGAAACGAACAAACTGCTTTGCAAGAGGAGATTACAAATTCGACTCCTTCAGCCTGGGAAAGACAAATGTATATAATAACTGCTTATAAATGTATCAGGGAGCTAAACGTCAAGGTGGGGATAGACCTATTAGCTTGAAGGACAACATTGGCACAAGAATAAACAAGAATGAATTGGCCATAAATTTAAGCTAGTAAGTAGGAAGAAGTGTGCAAGTGACAGGAGAAGTGAGTCTGTAGCCGCCACTTCTCTGAAACATGGAGGGGAAAAACCTGGTGAGGTTTAAGTTGGAGCATGAGAATTTCTGAAAGGGGAAATACGGAATCTGCCACAGTAGGGATTTGTTAAAAAAAAAAAAACCAACAAAAAACAAAACTAAAAAACAACCAAACATTGCATGGATATGAAAGGCGATGTCAGCTACAGGATGCCTTCTAGGCAGAACTCTAGCATCCATACTAAAAGAAAGTCCTCAGGAAAATGTATTGTTTCTGTTGTGTAACTGTTCTCCATACGCTGAACCCAAGAGCCCCATTTCTCCAGGCTTTCTCCAAGCGCATAGGTGTAGTCCCTGCCCAAAAAAACTTCGAAACTAAGGTAGGACTTCTTGTTTGGTTAAAAATGTTTTATGGTGTCTCAGGATACTTTCCAAAGGAGGCCAAACCGGTGAAACAAATTCACAATATGCTTTTAGTGCTCAACTGATATATTAAACTGGATTATAGACTTGTATCATAGGAAATTATACTTGCGCTTTAGTTCCATTAGCCTACTTTAAACATTGGTATTAAAAGCGGATACTTACTTAAATACCAAACTGTGCCTGGGTTATAATCTGTTTCTCTGATATCATAGATCATTTGCAAACCACAAAGCCCCTTTGATCTTGCAGAATGCTCAACTGAACTTAAAAGGAAATTAAATGCAGAGCTCAATTTTTCATTAAATTGTCACCCACTGTTTTAGAGTTATGACTCTTCAGATCTGTTTCTTCTAACAGGTGGACAAACAGAATGTTAATACCATGGTATCTGTGGAGTTATAAAATCTGCACTGAGCAAGAGATTTTCTAATTATTATCGCTTCTTTATTAGCAAGGCTAAAATCTCATTTTTCCAAAAAGTCTCAGGACATTCTAACACACGACTGAAAAATCAGAGCTTTAAAAAACTGGGGACAATTCTGGCGCCTCAGATGGTTTAAGGCAATAAAAGCTGAACAGATTTTATAAAATCGGAGCTGCAAAGATCAGGGCTTTTATGCAATTAAAGAAGTCCTCGATGGGTGTTTTGCCTTTATAAAACCAGGTATGTACTCCTTAAGACCTGCAACACAGTCACAGACTTTGATTAGGAACCTTGAACTGCAGCATTAAATCTTGCAGGTGCTTGTGCCAGGGACATCAACGGGTGTAGGACCAACCTCTGTGAGAAATCCCCAACTGGCTGTATCTCACTAAGCAGGACAGCAGCAATCGTTTGGCACCCTAGAACTGCAGCTCTAGCTCCAGCACCCCGAAACACTGGCTGTGCAATGCCTGGAAGAGGCTGAAGCAGGGAGTGGGGTGACAGAAGCCATAGGGGTGTGTTGCATGACTCTCTTGCTATCTCATTCTCAGAGAAAAGATCTACTGCAGCTTCATTCAGACAGCCTTTGGTGTCTTTAATCCAAACTGTGGCAGATCACCATTTTAGGCTTGAAAGCCTCCAGGTTTGGCAAAGATTGTGGTCGTAATAGATAGGCTTATCAAGCTACCTATTAAGGTCACAGTCTGATGCTGCAGCTGGAGCAAAGACTGGCTGGAGGGAAAGAAGGAGATTAGGAAACTGCCTGTTGAATGCATCCATTAGAAACCTTCATTCTTTTGGATCAGGGTTAGGGTTGAATTGTGCTAAGAGCGAAGCAGAATTAAGAGCTGATGTGGATCTGTGAATTACCGGTGCTCCAAATTCCAGTTTATTCCTACCAGAAAGCTGCCGGTGAAGGGGAATGACTGCAGTGAAAGAGGCTGCTCTGTGTTTGTAGAGCTTCGTCTGAATTGGGCACATTTCTCTGCTTCTCATTTCTTTGTTTTGTAGCTGGACTTTGCTTACAGCTGGGATTTGAGTTGGGGTTTTTTTGTTGTTTTTTTTTTTTTTTTACTTTTTAATTACAACGATTTTTTAATTGGAGGAATTTTGGGTGGGTTCTGTCAGGTCCAACAAGTCCTGTTCTTGGAAATCTGTTTTATTTGGCAGGGTTTTGTATAAATCTCACTCTGGTTTCAGAAAACTTTCTCTTTTGAGAAGTTGGCTGAGCGTTTGTTTGTTCGCACAGTCATCCCTCTCTCCCAGGAAATGCGTTCGGATCTAACGTCTTCTCCTGTGAACAGCCTGGTTGGCTCACCGGGCTGTTAGGAACAGCGTGCTGGCTGCATTCACTGCTTTTATACCAGAGCCTTAATGCTCTGACAAGTTGAGAAATGAAGAGCAGAAGATGTTTTCGAACTGTGGAAGGAAAGAAATGGTGAGGGTGTCTGGGCCTAGGTGGGGAGACAGACACCCCTTTTCATCCTGAATTTCAATGAGGCTGTGAAAGCACAGCTATTATTTCCCAAAAGAGGAGTTTGGAAATACTGGGCAGATGTTTTTATTACAGCAATACAGTCAATGCTAGTACAATAAAAATTAAAGGCAACTGTTCCCTCTGAGCCTGGGAGAGAGAAAAGACACTCTTTCTGTGCCCTCTTTCCACAGACACTGGTGGAAGGAGCAGGATGCTTTGAAAAGCAATGGATTAAGACAGAAGTGTATGAATTTCCATGTCCAAGACTTATTGTAAAGCACGGTTAGTGAGTATTACAAAAGATTGCAACTGCGGTCTGTCAGCCCCGGCTTGTTTCATCTGAGCCCTGCAGAAACTAAGGGTTTTAACTGCGGTCTAGTGGGAAAAAGCCCGAAGAGTTGCCTTTTCCAGGTGTACATCTTTAAGATGATACCTGTCCTGAAAAAAATTTCCAAACCAGAGAGTTGTAAGTGGGTCATCTCTGAAAATGCCCTCTCCACACTCTTGACACCTGAGTGAGAGCAATTCTACTGACATAGACTTGGTTGATCCTGAAAAGTTTCTCTGTCTGATTGATTTGGAAATCTTTCCTTAATTGTTAAATCGGTGCATAAAGGAATAGCTCCAAGCTCCTTTCGAGATTGCTATAGCTTGGGTCCAGCTTCCATCCACATTCTTCTCCAGCAGTGGTAAAGATGTGGGAAGACTAGGAGAAAGTTGAAGTCTTGCTCATTGACCATCCATTGAGCCTCATCATGCCATGCACATGCTTACATGCAAAGAGAACATCCCTGGTGAGAAGGTAACTATAGAAGGAGGCTAAAAAAACCCTGATGGGTGCAAACATAGCAGGGAAGCATGAGGCAACAGCAAGATAGTTAAAACTAGCTTGAAAACACCTTGGATCTCTTGACCCCTACCACATCCCTGCTGTGGTGTTTTAGCTAATGTGTGCAAACAAAGAGCAGGGAGGAGAAGCTTTAAAAATGGCACTGCAGTCAAAGAACTTTTTAAAAATTCTTTATGCTTAGCCTCCATTAAGCTTGTAATGTTAATTAGGTCTCCTGGGAAGTAAATGTTCTTCCAGGACAGCCTTTTGCTGGGAGGCAGAATATGGATTGGAGGGAAGATGATCATTCTTTGGGAACAGAAGGCTCAGAAATCCCCTTTGATAATTGGCAGGTCTGTCTTACTTGCAGATTCCCCATGATAATACCTGTCTGTCTGGGTGGGAGAACCAAAATCCAGGAAATCCAATAGTGAGAGTTAAGTTTTCTTTTGTGTGGTCATAGTTTTTTAACTTCAGAAAATGACGGACCCTTACAAACCAGCCCTTAGCCTCTAGCAGTTTGTTGTTGCGGGCTCCTTAGGGCTCTGACTATCATCAATGATGTGTTTGACATGTTTAATGCTTAGATTCAAGTAGTTAACTACCAATAATTAGCCCTTAACCAGCAATACTCAGCTTTTGAAAGTGAGAGAAGAGGAGATATTTCTGTCTAGGTGCTTCAAAACCTGTGATAGCAGTAAAGGCTCCATCCAAGGGGATGGCCATTTGCCTCATGGTGCTTACAGGGTCTTGATCCATTTAAGCATTTCCAAGGAACAGCTTACTGACAAGTAAAAAACTTTACCCCGTCTTCCTGGCACAGGAGAGTGAGGCTACCAGTATATTATATGACTACATCACATAACCTCCAGACAGAATATGTTATTAGGATTTATTAGGGTATAATCCTTTTTTGATTAAAAATTATAAATCAGCTCATGTTTGATGTTAACCCATAAATGCATAGCACATGTCAAGCAAAGCGTTGTATACGTGGCCCCTGGGCATGCACGGAGGAGCCCACCCTGCTGCTTCCATCGCTTTGCAGAAAATAATGGACCCGATCAAAGGAGTGTGGCCCGCGCTGTGTCGGGGACATGGCTTTCAAGAGGTTAACTCTCAGAGATGGAGCATGCTAAGCTGTTGCGTTTGATTTATTGTCCCTCCTTTCTTCTTGTTTCTCCTTGAAACATAAAAGCTTGCAGCCCACAGACTCTTGACATTTCTTTTAAATGCTCTTGTCATTCAGAAATTGCCACAGTCATCTCCCGTAACTTTGCACTTAGTGTTCCCAGCCTGTTTGGGGTTACTTGCAGAAGTTGAAAAGGAAATACAAATAGATTACGGGGCTCAATCCTGCAAGGTGGAGAGTCTTCTAGCTCTGAACCAATAAAGCACTTAACCGTTTACTTAACTTCAAGGGTGGGAGTAGGCTGACAGAACTGTGCTACCACTAACTGAATCATAATCTTGCGAATGAAATTGTGAAGATGTCTGCAAAATAAACAGCCACTCCAGCTACCGAGGGC
>KZ506157.1:305114-341358 GCA_002844005.1 Limosa lapponica baueri | reverse complement strand
TCAACACAAGCTGAGTGGGATAACAATCTTCACTTCTGTTATGAGAATGTCACAAACAGACCATTTCTCATTTTCATTTTACAAATGGATTAGCACTGTGCCAATTCATGTCCCCATTTCAATCTGTGTTCTGAGTGAAGACTTATTAAAACTATACCGAGATTTTATCCTGTCACATATATATTAATGCTCAATTGTTCTACATATAGAGCTTTCAGATGAAACTTTAATATAAATATTTCAAAGAGGACAGACTGGAAACAACTTCAGAGAACTGCATGTTTGACAAAATGTCAGACAACGGCTCCAACAGCTAAGAGAGAAGATGAGAAAGATAAAAATGCTTGCTTAATGAATAAATCCTTTGGGACATTTTATGTTGTATCTGTACAATCCTAATTTGAAAGCTATGATCCTACAATGCCTCTACGACCTCACTCGTGACTGGTTTTCATCAGTGTTATTGCAATAAACAAGTATGTCACAACAGGGAAATTGTATCAGAAGAATAAGGAAGAGAGAAAATTAAGATGTGGAGGGGCTCCCTCCTCGCAAGAGAGTAAAACTGTAATTCAGTAAACATTTTTGACACCTGACCACAGCGCCTCTGCAAAATTTGCTTTTGGGAAAGCACATTCCTCAGCATTGTTATACACATCGTCAAGAGGCCATTTCCTTCCCCATCTGTTTACCGGAGCTTACTTCAGACCTCACTACCTTTGTAACCAACCAGTTGACAGCTGACCTCTGAAAGATGTACTTTGGTTCCTGGCAGACTCCAGGCAGAAAGTGTACGAGGTATGCTTAAAGCAGAACACTCACAGAAATAAACATGAAAAAAAAAAAGGTAGTTCAAACATTTTATTTTTTAACAAAGTCAAGAGAGTATGATGCTGTGATTTTTAATACTGCTAAACACAATCCAAAGGGGATTATGCAGCATCTGAACAGACTAACAATAAAAAGGGTATTTGTAAAGGAGAAGAAACAGAGCAGTGATGTATTGAGGCTTACTGTATTATACGCAAGCTAAAAAGAACTTTAAAAAATGCTAGTCATAAGTTCTTTCAGAAAGAATAACTTTAGAATTTTTTTTACACCAACATATTTTACTCTCAGGAAGCTAACAGATATCAGCTCCTAATTTGCTTGTAGCTTGCAATCCATCTACATAAAGTGTTTTCCACCAAAACTGCTTACCTTTGTGTGAAACTGAAAACAGATAGTGGTACAAAGCAGTTCTGACAATGACATAGGCTGTTTAGCACACAAGTCTAGATTTGTGCAGTTATTCCATATAGCTATGCTATAGTAAAATTAATCCAACAAATATCCCCAAATATCCATACAGTTAGGTATAAAACGTAAAGGTTCAGACAAGAGCCTCAAAGCTCATCAGAAAAATCAAAACCTCCGGGAGCAAAATATGCTCAAAGTAATTACAAAAAAAAATGTTGCCTCTTTGGCCTAGAAAAATGACGAATCAGTGTCAAGCAAGGCAAAAGCAGGAAGCAGTATGATGAGGGATTCAATATCACATATTTTCACTTAAAAGAATAGCCCCAAATGGAGAGACAGGATTCTGCTCTGAAAGCGTGAACTTGGTCTGGGAAATACAAAACTTCTCATTGCAAAGACTTTTACACTAGTCTAATTTAAAAGCTATGACCTTCCTGTGAAAGTGACAAGGAGTAGGGAATAAGTTCTTTAAAAGGGCAAGCCCTGATAGCAGGTAGTACAAGCAGCTTAGAAGGGGAAGGAATCAGGATTCACTTGATACGTGGTGTTAGGGGAGACACACCTTACTGGGCCTTTGGAGCAATCAGATTAAAAAACGAACCCAAAAATCCCACCAAAAAACCAAAGCACTGCAGGCTTTGGACTCTGCTTTGGATCCTGGCAAATACTTACAGAAAGGACAACCTGGGATAGTACAAATTTCTGGTTCTCTTTGAGGAAGTTGCTGTTGGGCGAGCAGCTGTCACACCTGCCTGCACCAAACCAGACACCAAAAGCTAACCAAATTGTCATTGATGCAGGCCTAGCACTGCTTAGGCTTAGCTGAAGTACTCATTTTAAACATCTTCACTTCCAAAATACTACGTGCCTCAGGCTTGGCAACATCCACAGGCTTACAAAGGATCTATTTTAGGGTATAAACTGGGAACACAGAGCATTTGCCCAGACCACCCATGAAGTTTCTACCTTCTTGGCTGCATGCACTTCCCAAGCCAGGTTGTTCACTTCCATGTGCATTCTGTGAATCCAACCCCTCTCACACCAACACAGTATTTCTGGGAACGCACCGTGAAATATATAGGTAAAAATAGTCTGAACAAAGGAGGTGAGATTATTATTATTATTATTTTTAAAACCTGAAGGCAGTTCAGAGCAGTCCTATGGAGACTTATGCCAGCACTCTCTAACACAAAGGAGGAACAAGAAGCATCAGAGCTGAACACTGAAACGCATGGTATCCTGAAAGCATGGTATTATTCTAATTTAAGGAATGCCCACATTTTTCTCTCAGACTCTCTGGATTGCAGTGGTTATTCTTGTGTGGCTGCTCCCCTCTGCGTGCACACACACAGAGCCAACAAGCTTAGCTATTACAATGCAAACATTTCTGAGCTAGTTTTAATCAAGCCATTTGGGAAAAAACACCATATAAACTTAGTGTAGTTACACAGATTGCCTGGCTAACTAGAATAAATCCCTCACTTCCCGTTGTCATCAAAACCTTGTACTTCCCAAGTATCACTGTCCAAAGCTTACATGTATTGTCCTAAACTTACATGTAAGCATATTACATATGCTTACACCGATCAACGGGAGCACAGACATACTTTGGAGAGACAAATCACTTCCCATCAACAAAATATGACTTTCAGTAAGCACAATCAATAATATGCCAACAGCAGAATTACTAGAATGTTACTAGAATTTATACAAATGATGCCAAACATCATCAATTGCCACAGTATCACACATGTTCTACCTAAATGGATGAACACTGAATAACTTGACTGAGAAAAGTTCAAGACTTTGTTTTGGAAAGTCATGTAAACATGAGAGACATATAAAATGATCTATGACAGCATTTTGCCTTCTGGCAAAACACAAAGGTTAGACAGAAAAAAAGAATATGGATTAGAAACTGATCAAGTAACAGAAATTATGCAGCTGAAAATATGCAAGATTAAACAGAATACAGACTATCTACCGCATAGGGAAGACATGGCAGTTGTTAGAGGTGAAGATTTAACACTGGAAATCACATCACAAGCAACTGTGTTAATATAAAATTTGCATTAAATGTAGAGTAATAATCCAAAGGCAGATATAGAGATATTCAGAATGATTGCTCTTTTACAAGCACCGCCTTTTGTGGTGAACATATGGGAGCAGACTGTACAGTATAAGTATCTTCATAACACATGACTAGATCTACCCAAAGAGGACACAGTACTTTCGCTTTATCATTGTCGAATCCAGTGTAATTATAACAGCTAAAATTACTATTGAAGTATTTTGTATACATAAACAAGCCCAGAGAGTTGTTTATCCAGTACTGCCCTTTCTCCTCAGCCACAGATTTTGATATAGTAATTTTAATTTACCTGTTAGATCACTCATTTTTTTCTGTCTATACAGGGAAAATGAATGATATAAACTCATTAATGTTTAAGAAGCATTGAGATCCTAGATTAACAAACCTCACCAAAAATATAATAGATCCAGAACATTAATCTTCTGAGATGAATAGCATTAACATTGGAGAAAGAAGAGACAGTGAAACTGCTCAAACACCATAGACACTGTAATACTAATGAGTTTCTGACTGAGCACTAGCCACAGCAAGGAAGGCATTAATATGAAAACAAGCAATAAAAGACCCTCATTATACATATGCACATTATGCACAACAGAGCATATTATTAACCCTTACATGTTTTTGTGCAAGCCTAAAGTTTTGCATGCAAGAGGCACAGTTGCCACGTAACAGCCGCAAGCATGTATTGCTTTTGCATGCTTTAGAGAGAGCAACAAGGACATACTGTGAAAGAATTTTGAGAAGTTGTGTGGTGTCACATCTTGTAAATACACAATGCATTTTTGCCTCCTCTTACTGAAAATAGAGAATCCATATCACCATAAAAAGTAGGTTGAAAAGGCGGTTGTTTAAGACAGAATATCAAATCTTAACTGGTTAATACAATTGTGTCTTACTCTTGAAATACATTACAGGGCCCTCGGTCATCCATTTATGAAAAAGAACTATCAACCAACCAAATACAAAACAAAACAACAACCAATCAAGCAACCAACCAACCCCTGCACTCACACCAAGAAATAAAAACAAAACGGAAAACCACACCCAACTATGTCCAAGAAACAAAACTGCTCTCATGGCAGATCTACCTAGTATTACTTTTAAGACCATTCGAATCACCTTAAAAACTCACTCCATTTTCCTATGATATTTGCATAATCTCAGTTGATGACTATTCCGAGAGAAAAATATATTTTACAGAGAATTCTCAGTCCATCCTCCTTCTTTTATAAAAAACTGCATATATATACAATTAGAGAAAAGGAAAAAAAAAAATACAGAAGAGCCTGAAGAGATTAAGTTACTACATAGAGATAATTTTTCTTGCCTAAGAATGCTTTTGACATTTCAGAATTTACTTATTTTACACTAGCGCACTGAGAAAAGTTAGGTACCTTTTGAAGACTCCTGATGAACTTGTGACATCCAGTTACTTTGCTGCTACCAAAAGTCCCCAAAAGGGAAAGGTAAAGACATCCTCTAGCTTCAGATCATCTTCCCTCAGAGCATTTGGGGTGGTGCTTCTGAAAGCAGCTTGCTCAGGAGCCTAGGTAACTCCTGCTGGGCCTGTCCTCCAAGGGGCACAGGTTAAGTCTTTTAGATGAGATGTAGGAAACCTGAGTTCAGTTGCCCGCCTGCAGCTAGGGCAGGGCAGGTGTAGCTCAGTCCAAGCTGTCTTACATTTAGGTGGGTATTCACAGTCACCTTGTTTGGAATCACTGAAAAGCAAAATGGCTTCTCTTATTTTGATCAGAAATACCTCTGAAAAAATATTCTTGAGAAAGGATCTCACGTTTCTGTGGACATTTCCAGTTTTCAAAAGTCATCTCCCTCCTCTCAGCAAAAAAATGCAAATGTTTTGCTGAAATTGCTTCAGCCACTGAGTTATTTGCCTACAGATTCCTCTCAAACTAAGAAAACCTGCAGCAATACCCTGTAAAGGGCACAAGACAGTCATAGCTCTGAAGCATTTATGATAGGCAGCCTGAGACTGCAGGATGGGGGCACTTGAGGTCTGAGAAGGTGGTCCAGGGGCTATGCTCAGCTTGAAGGAGGCTACCATGAAAAAAATCTGTCCAGAAGTTACTGTCAGTCACCCTGAAGCACTAAATATGGCAACAGTTAATATGAAAAGGCTAGGTGACTCTCAGTAAAGGTTAGACCACGGTTTTCTAATTTCAACAGAGATTAGTAGTGAATTAGTATATCAGGCTATTTCCTTCCTGTAAGTTAAGTAACAGATACTAAAGAACTTGCAGCATTTTTTTTTTTTGGTAATTAATCAATTATAAATTTTATAGGTACTATATGATACTATTAACCCAGGAAAATAATGCCTGTTTTTTTTATTTTATAATATAGTGACACAAAACCTCCAATGTCGCATAAAGCAACTTACTTCACTTCCACTGGTTATTTTTCACTTCTACTACAGGTATAAAACAAAGACTATGAGGAAAGCTCTCTTCGAATTTCTATCTTTACCATTATAAGTAAACTTGATAACTACTCTCAATCCATACTGGCAAATTAAATGTGGTTCTACATCAGTGAAAACAAAGGTTTGTCTTCCAAGACCTCACTTGTATTTTCTATCCCTCTGCCCCCACCCTGGCCTATCCCCTGGCATCAGCTGATGTAAATCAGTGCTCTGCTCCTTTGACATCAGCCTAGCAGTAATGATTTCCACCAGCTGAAGTTCTCTGGGCCCTCATGTGGTATTTTAGTAGTCTTATCTTTCCAGGAATAGAGTAGTGATTCCTTGCATTGACTTTCCCCAACTGAGGCTGTAAACCCTAAACAGCGTAGGGAAATCCACCACTTCTCTCAAAAGAAAGAAGGTCCTCTGCTTCTCCCAGCCTCATTCCTCTCCCCCAGTAATATTGGCAGCCAGTTAGTTTCCGTGAGCAAGGTTCAGTGCAGTGGCGTCCATGTGGGAAGGCTCCCTGAAGTTTTGAGCTGGAGTGAAGGTGTTTTGCACACAGGCTCACATCCAAGCAAAGCACTGCAGCTGGGTTGCACTGCAAGTCTCAAGAAGGAAAGGGTCTGTGGCTCTGTGGCTGTTTGCTTCTGTGTGCTGATTGATGCCCCAAAGTGGGGCTTCTATGTAGACTCTGGTCCAGCCCCAACACCCCCAAAGCACATAACGGTCTCTTCAGGAGCTTCTCTCAGTGAGGATGCTCTGATGTGTTGGTGGGCAGAGGAGCTGCGTGTCAGGCTGGAAAGCAGCAGGGACCTACTTCCGGAAGAGGCAATTGTTTCTGCCATATGTGCTTTTCAAATCATACTGCAATTGATCACAGAAAAAACAGTACATACAATTGTCTTTTAAATGAACTAGGTACAACACCTTTAGGCTCAATTCCTTTTATAAACTATGCCCATGATTAAATTAACTACTGCTCATGAATCAAAGGATAGTTAACAGGATATAAATTAAACTTTTTTAATTAATATTTGATTTGTTTATAAGTTTCACAGTATCTGTATGCTGCAAGTAACTGCTCTAAAATGTTTCATATTTTCATCACATTATTTTGTATAAAATAGGGGAAAGGAAGAAGAAAAACAAGACAAAAGGTAGAAAAGTTTTTTCTTCAAAATTCTCCTAGTTGCAACAAAATAGTAAGAAATGAACAGTTTCAAAAATGGCAGAAAAATCTCTCTTCCCCAATTTTCACATAGAAAACACAAAGAACTTCATCTGATTGACCAGAAGTTCACAGTCAAGGTCAGAGAAGTGGTTGAGGATTGTATGTTAAATCCAGGATGTTCAAGTCTTGCCTACTTAGAGGACATTGAGAACACTATCTTGACTTTGCTAATTAGACCCAGCATTCAGTGATGGATGATTCACTGACAGGTTAAGGGTCTTCCACAGTCAGTGATACGTTCTACACATATCTCAGCAGAGTTAGGAAGGGCATTCAGTTTGCAAAGTAGAGATATGTTTTTCCAGGTAGCTGAAACAATCCATTCATCTCCATTATGGCTCTGCTTTTTAAATATTAGCTATAGGGGCACGGAACTGGAAGTGGTTTCCTGGGTCACTGAAACTAGATCCTGATTATGCAGAGCTATGTTATTGAATCCCTTTCACAAACTACCACAACCTTAAAAACAATAATGGGTTTTGCTCTCACTAACGTTATGCCTATTTTTAATTTAGCACTCATTCTTCCATGAATAGAATCAAGACAGGTGATTTAAGCTGCTTCTCCTTTTCCTAGTACTTTGACTCTTGTATCTTCTTAATCATCTGTTAGCAATTTAAAACATATGCTCTTCTCTCGGTTATGCATATTCATGTTGCTATAATCATAAATTTGAAATATTTCTAAAATCACTAATGCTTATCAATGAATTCCATTAACTAAGCTAAAATAGGTTTTCTCTCTGTTTATTATCATGGAAAGAGAATGAAAAAATACAGATCCACATTGTTGGCAGGCTTCTATGTCAAATACTCATTTATGGACAGTGGCCAATTGTAACCTTCTGAATGAATTTAATCTTTTTCAGTCTACCTGTAATCCTTCTACCTGGCAATGGCTTTACAACAAAGACTACTCTACATGGATTAACTGTAGATTTGATTTGGCTCCATAGTGGGAACTCAGGCAGTTGGAACACACTTACAGACCCCGTAATCCTTCACCCTGAAGTCACTGCAGGGTTGGAAGGTTTATTCTAGCAGGCAGCTGATCTCTTCTCTGCCTCCTCTTGCAACAAGGAGTTGTGAGGCAGTTTCACAAGCACAGCAATGTCAGAGTGCATGCTTGGGTAACGTATGGCTTGGATGATCCTCCCATTTTCTCAGGGTGTGTGGAAATGTTCCTGCCAGGGAATGTTCGGTCAGCTTCCTGAACAACAGGAAGTGAGGTGAAGGAAAACTTGAGAAGTATGCCTGCAATGCAAAATTTTCAAAAAAACCTGCTAGGTGTCACATGGTGGAATGCCAAAATAAAGCTTCTCAACCCAGGCATACAAAACCTGAGTTATTCAAAGTAAGCAGACACTTTGGGAAGTACAGCAGCAAACAAACACCATCTGCCAGTATGTTTTCATTCTTCTCTGTTGGAGAATGTGAAAAAAAACCAAACCCCAAACTGGTCAGGGTTCACATTCTTTCCAGTTAAAAGAATAAAAAGGCAAAACAAAGTCCTGGATGAGTTACTGTCTTAAAAGTCAGAAAATGAGAGAGAGAAAGCTCACCACATTTTAGTGGTTTTGGACATGGCAACTTAAAAACAGATACCAAGAATTTTAAAGCCAGCTCCTAGGTATTACTCAGAAGAATAATGTGTCTGGTTACTTGGGTCAGAAGCTTCAAGAGAACCTTCCACATAATTTTGGGTCTGCTCCCAGACAATCCAACATGTGAACTTGAGAAAGAAGTGCAGGGCAATATTTATGGTGTGAGACCACACGCTCCTTAGGCAGTCATGCACAGATGCACTGCCTTCCACAGGGGCAGAGCAGAGAATGCAGGACATGTATGGAGGGTGTATGTTTACATAAAACAGAAGTGTTAAGCAAATATTTCACACCACTTTAAGTGTTCAATTAATTACATCCTTTTTATATGTAACTTCCATTGCTATAATCTTGACAATTTTTTCCACACTTCATAACTAAAGAGTTCCAGCAACTATTCCTATATTATTCCCTTCAACTTCCTCAAACGTCCAGGGATTTCTTCTCCCACGCTCGACAAGAACAGTCCTTATATACGCAGGCAAACCCCTTAGTACCTCTAATTGCAACTAGAGTTGCGAATGCAGTTTTTATAGAAGTAATGATTTCTTAATTTCCCAGGTTCTGTTTGGTATGGGTCATAGCTGACTGGGTAGCTCCTTTTAGAGGAAAGACCTTTGCTAAGCAGTTCAGCAGTTTAACACGTGAAGCACCATGCCTGAAGTTAGACAACACTTATTCTAGATCTGGTGATTTATACACTGAGACCATTGTGGTTAGTTGCATAAGTTAATTCATGAAAACAGAAATTTAAATAAAAAATACACATTCCTGGTAGATACATTTAGATTATGAGGATAGAAACTTGGTTTTGTTCTACACAAATCCAAAGTGTTCTAAAAATTTCCTTGAGGTAGATTTTTGACAAAACAACTTTTAGCAGATTAAAAATCTTGTGCTTTTAATCAATTCTTTTCTGCCTATTTATTGTGGTGTGTCCCATAAAAATTAGATAGAATCCTTCACTTCAAAAATTACAAAGCTGACAACAGCTTTGATCAAACAACCTGAGAAAGATTTTGAATATAATTAAATAGCATAATATGAGTACACTTTATCTATTCAATAGTGTTCTAAATCTGCCTAAAATTTCCCAACATCAGTAGCTTCAAACTGCTGAAGATTCTTCTGCTTGAGAAATCTTCTCATGTTAGTGGTGGCTGCATACTTTCCCATTTATTTCGTCCCTCCACCTCAAGCTATTTAGGTTGCCTTATTTCAGATTTAAAAGCTCTTTAACATATCATATATACGAAGCTAAATTAATCAACCTACAGTGTTAATTTGAAAAAGAAAAGGAGATGGCTTTTCTGTTTTATTATGCAGCTACCCCATTGTTTGGTTAAAAAAGTGAAAGCAATACTCTAAAAACTGATCAAACATCAACTGTTCATCATGGTATATCCTCAGGAAAGGAGTATACACACTACATACATACACAAAGCAGAGCAGGTCTGTGATGCTTCAGGAGCACCTAGCAGAAACTGGGTATAACACAGGAAACTGAAAGATGACATTTTTCCTTGCTTCTATGTTCTATTTCCTTTTTTATTTTAATCCTTATTATTTACATATTCAGTATTAGTTCCACGGGTAGAGACAAAATTGGCTGCAGATTCATGAACTAATATTTAATGGAGTTTCTCCAGAATCCTCCAGTCACAACTTTAATTGCTGGCGGCTTCACTGCCTGCCTCTGCTGTATCTCTGGGTCTTCAATAAATTCCTCTGCAGAGGGCTGAATGTTGAGACTTCTACCCCTCACCCTTGCAGTTCCCCAGGACTTGGTTTGATAAAGGAGGCCGTTAGAGGTATCAGCATCTAATGCTCAATGCATTACCTGCCTCTTCTTTTAACTGTCATGTTTTTGAAAATAGTCTCATTTTCTCCTTATACTTCTTACTGGTTTATGTGGTTAAATACTTGCCCTTTTAGAAATGAAACTAATGCTTCAGGCAAAGTAGAATGGACCAGTCCTATTTAGTGTTAATACAGAAAAGGTTTTTTACTTCCTGCACCTGAAGTTAGGGAGAGATAAAAAGATTTATTCCCTTGGTATTCAAATGGTAAAAGAACTTGTCTTTTCTTGTTCTTGTTTAGCCTTAAAGCTGGGTTTCTAGCACTAAAGAACAGGAAAGAAAAAAAATGAAACCAGGATTACAGCCAGCTCATGGGACTATGGCAATGCTATATTAGGGTGAAAAAAGTACATTTCCATTCTCCCTTTTGTCCTGGTGAATCAAAGGCCCTCTGATTGCTGGTGTCACATAATACTGATCAGAAAGGAATTAAGTGGCCAAAGAGAATGTGCTTTCTATCAAAGAGCTGGTAAATTGCAAGATGTAAATGCCCAGAGGTCAATGTAAATCTCCATATCAGAGGCAGCAGAATGAAAAGGAGGGAAACGGGGGTGGGGGGAATCTATTACAGTCAGCCAAATCCCTCACATCCAGATTTCTCTGAAAACAGATATCGTGATCCCCTCTCAATTTTCAATCATGCTGTGTTCTCCATTTACTTTTTTTTTTTTAATAAAGACTTCACTTGGATTTTTTTTTTTTGTTTTCCCTAATACAATGTTTTGTTTTTATCTCATAACAATACACAATTCAGCTAGGTCTAGGAGACTGTTAGTCCTGTGTTGCTCTTCCAGATCTTTGAAGACAGTCGGAGTCAGAAGAGTTGCAGTGCAGGTCACCTGTGACAAGCAAAACCACGTACATATCTGACTACATCTACCCTTTTTCCACATGCAAGTGTATAGAAAATTTTATTTTGATTCACTTGGAATTCTGCCTTTTTCAACCAAGAAGTTCCACACACTGTCTATAAATCCCAAGTATTTCAAGTACTCACAATACAGAGAAAGAAACAGCTAAGTGGAGCTCAGGTTCTAGAGTTTTCTCCAGCGGAACTAACTGCTAATACCAAATGAAAAATAAGCACTCCCCTGCTAAATCCCTTCTCAGTTACAGACTGTGTTTAAAGCTCTTTGAAGAAACAGCAAAACAATTCCTCTTACTGCAGAGCATAGAAGAATCCCCTTATGAATCAAATGTTTGGATGTTCGTGTTTGTCCTGGGTAGCCAAGGCTGTTTGGCTCAATGAACCTTCCTTTCCCAAAGAAGGATTAATTTTCTTATTCTTCATTAAACTGAAGTCCACACAGATTCCTTATGCTGAAATTTGCATAGAAGTGCACTGTCAGTGGCAGACAGCTTTGAATATGGACATCTAAAATTACATGCTGTCTGCCCAGATTGCCTTGAAGAAGTAGACGTGAAGTTTTCTGCCCCAAAAATAAAAAAGAGAGTGGCAATAAACAAGGAAGCATCAGCTAAGACTAAATGATCAATATGCTGAATTTGGCAAATATACGTATCAATGCCCCTCTCAATAGGAGGCAACAATTCTGTCCTGGGATGACTGTTGCCCCTAGCTTTCTGTTTGGTCAGTGAAGGTGAAGGGACATGGCAAACATTTCCAGTTCCTCCCACAAAGCCTGCCAAAATATCTTTAGATTCTGCATGTTGGTATCTATTTTGCACGTGTTGCTCACAAATACAGGCAGCCAAGCCAGATCATAGCCATACATATGGAGCTTTGTTAAATGCAGATGGTGTAGTTTAATTTGTTCATAATTAGGACCCATGTCACTGTAACTTGCATGCCTTTCATAATGCGATATAAAGCTCTCCATCTGCTTTGAAGCACTCTAACGTAAATAACTTACTGGAGCATCCATTTTGTTTGTTCTGCTTTTGGTAACAGTAAGAAATTAGCATGATTGTTTTCAAAGAGTCTCTTCATGCATTCACTGCACTGCACTTCCCTAATGACATGGTCATCATTACTGAGCTACAGCTTTGCGCTTGTCTCTTGCCTACTCCTGGCTCCAGCCTTTGTTCCACTTCAGTTGCTCAGTGAGGACAGACCTCATCCTCAGGAGGGAAACCTCATTCATAATAGGGAGCACACAGTAATAACAGCCCACTGGGAACAGCGCTGAATCAATGCAGGCTATAGGCATTTTTCAGAACTTCAGCAAGCAGAAAAAAAGAGCAACGTTCCCACTGTAAATTAGAGAAGCATCTGATATCCTCTTTGGAGTTGACATCATTCCCTCTTAGGAGGTGACTGCTTGGCTGGATTGTGTTCGTCCATTGTGTTTATACTCGCATCATTCCATTAACTTCAGGGCAGGTAATTATTATACTCATTTGACTGTATATAACATCCTGTTGTAGAACCAGCCACTTGTGAAATGACTAAAATGTTCAGACTTCTTTTACACTGTTTAGGTGTTTCACTTTGTTGCTCTGTGACTTCCCAAGAGTTTCAAACTTTTGCCGAACAGCTGGCATTACTGCTATGGCCACAATGTGAAAATTGAGAGTTCAGGCACTTAACCACAGTTAAGTACTGTGAGTGCTGCAGTGGGGTGCAGGAGGTGGAGAAGAGCGGAGAGTTAGGAGGAAGCACCTTACCAATCAATATAATCTGTCTCTTTACATTTCCAGGGTTGTAAAGGCAGCTACCTTATTTCTAGTCTTCAGAGTTTCAACCAGTGAATCAAGAAGGACAAGGAAAGCTCTGCACAGCTCACAGCTCAAGCCTTCCCTTCCCAGTTTTTTTTTTGTTTGTTTGTTTTTTGGTTTTTGTTGTTGGGGGTTTTTTTTTGTTTGTTTTTTTTTTTTTTTTTTTTTTTAATAAAGGTGGCCTTCCAATATTAAAAGGTCCTAGGAGAAATCCACATTCTTGATTTTTTTTTTGTTGATAAAAGTATCCTTGTGGACCGGTATATATGTTCTACATCACCCTGAAATTAGCTCCTACCTCAGCGAAACAATCACCTTGCCAGTCTTCACAAACCCTTACGTCTTCAGAGTTAAGAAACTATCTTATGCACTGCATGTCAAAAACACCCTGTATTTTTGCTTACACAAGGTGAAGCTATTTGTATGGTTTCTTCATCTCCCAGTATCATTAGCTGAATGATCAATAGTCCCAGGCATCTCACCAGAGACCCTGATCAGACCTTAACCTGACAGGAGAATCTGATATGTGACCAAGGCTACAGAGCTTCATCTGTCATTAAGGTGGACTCTGTGGATGTGTAAGCATCCTCTATCACAAATTAGAACAATGTCTTGATTTTGGACATCTGTAAAATATATAAACTCCTTTCCAACTATCACATCACCATAGAGGTGTTTAGGTGTGATGCCTTATTAGATAATCTTACAGTTTTGCTTTTCTGGTGGTTCTTCAAGACACATTCACCAGTTATCATTTCTTTCTTACACTTTGAAATCTGTATATGAGAATGTATTTCTGCATTTGAAAGAAAAATTAAGTGCACAGAGTCCTGTATGAGACTTCTGCAGGGAGCAATAAGTGAAAGTGGGTAAGTACATTCCTGTGGGAACACCTAAGAGAAAAAGTCTCCAAAATCTAGCTATTATATTAATTCTACACTATATGAATAGGCAAATGTACAGTAGACACGCATAAAGAGGCTGTTACAAGACTGCTATTTCTTCATGGCTGCAGATAAAAACAGAAAATAGACTATTGCATAACTTTTTCAAAACCAGGGATCTGAAAATTTAATATAATGCCAACCTATTATCCCTGATTTTGTTAGTCATTTCACAAATGTTTGGTTTCAAAAGATAAGAAAAATTTTGTACACCATCACAAGTGATGATTTGGCCTTAAGGGTGAAGTTCTCACCTTATATGAGAACATATTCTGCAATTTTTCCTCAAAAGTAAATTTTCAATTGATCCAAAGCAAGAACATTCATTATGTAAATACATACTCAGAGAGTTATGATCTGCTTCTTAAACTGCTTTGCTGCTTCTCTTTACAGATAAATATGGGTTTTTCAATAGAAAAAAAAAGAATCATATTCCCTATGCTAGCTTAAGCTCAGAAGAATATAATTGTTCATCTGTCAAAGTAACTTAAAACTTAAATTTTCATCCTTCAAAATGGCTAAAATTATTTGAAGTCAATACCAGCGAGCACATGCATATGTAACATTAGGTCATATCAAGCACCAGTCCATTTATATTTATGGCTACTTTCATTAGTTTTGATTGATGCAGTGTTTCCATGTACTTTTGGACTGTAACTCTTTTTAAAACTTAATAACATTAATCTGCTATATGAACTTTTAATATCCAGTCATGTTAACAAGTGGCTGGATTGTTCTAACACTGAGGTAATTGCGTGTTGACGTACTTGTAAGAAACTGAGTAGGCAGGAGGGAGACACCATTCAAGCAACTAAAGAGTTGTTAAAAAATATCTCCTTTAAACCTAGAAGAAAGAACCTAGAAGGCAATGAAAGAATTTGCCCATGTATGTAGGAAGTCTGTCAGATGTGTCCTTATTTGCAGCAGGTACTCTCTAATTAAGAGCCCCTGCAGAATGGAAAGAATGAGTTACATTCATTAGGAAGATGATCAGATGCTTTTTCCACACTGAAAACAAATGAGCAAACAGCAGCGGAGAGCAAATGGCAGTCATGACATTATTTGTTTTAAAGGGTTTCCTTTTTAAATAAACGACTGTAGTGAAGATTAGCAAGTTCCTATCCTTTATCAGCAACACTGAGTTCAGGGCAGAAGCACTCCCAGGCCCAAACAAAATCACACCCCTGTTGCAGAAGTTTAAAATCAGCATTAGAGAACTGGAAGGATCGAAAACCTCTTCCAGGCTAACAGCAAGTCTGGTGTCAGATGGGGGTTTTGTACCGTAAAGCAGCACTACAGAAAGCCGTAAAATTCAGAGCCTGATCTGGAGCGACCCTTCTGAGGGATAATTTTCAGCCATGGCTTGCATACCATTGCAGGCTTTGTCAGTAAAAAATCTGCCCCTGTTTGCCAGAAAGCCAAACTTTCAGCCTCTCATCTACATCTGAACGCAGGCTGCAAATGGCAGCGATCTGAGTACTCAACTGCTAACTCTCTTATTTCTAATTTTTTCAACACAACTGTGTCTTTGTGACGAAGACGGTGACAAAAGACCAGTGAGCAGGGCAGCTGGGGGGCTCCAGCAGCAGCCCCAGCCCCGAGCATTGGGCACCTCCCTGGGGACAGGCCGGGATGTGGGCCCACCTCAGCAGGGCTGTGTGGAGCTGGAGATGGCCCCTGCTGTGGCATCACTGGGGTAGGAGCTCTTGGCCCTGGGGAGCTGACATGGGGTCCTGGGCTCTGGGCAGGGCGAGGAAGGGGGTCAGGGCCTGCTAGTGCCCTCGGGGCCCTGAGGGATTTTCCTGGTATAGCTATGTAAGAAGGGAAATAACTCAGCCGGCAGGAGGCAATTTTAAACCATCGGCTGGGCTGACAGGATGTCCCTAGGTGTTATAATATTTTAAAAGAGAAAACAAAACTCCAATTGCTCTGTGGAGCACACAGCAGCCCTGCTACAGGCCAGCAAGACTCCTTTTGGCTTGTATCAAGGTAAGGGCATGACAGAAAAATACAATCATTTCTTCCTCTCAGACCTTACTGCTAGGAGCTCCTGCCACAGTCACACATTTATAAGTACCCAATTTTAAAAGGGTATAGTGTGAGGGGTTGTTGTAGTTAACATGTCATATGAGAACCATTTTTGAATATATGGTCTCCACATTATCAGATATGGGCAAATACATCAATGTAATGTTTACTGGTTTGGGGTTTTTTTAGTATATCAAACTGCTTTTAGATAAGGTTAAAAATTATGGCCTGCCTCCGCATTTTTAGAGCAATACATGCCTTTAAAAGAATATGGCCCAGACGCATAATATCTGTTCGGAGCCTCAGGGAAATCTTTTACGATTTAGTTTCACGTTGAGTAATGCTGCTGTAGAAACTCATTTCTGGAGGGCCTGGTCTTTGAGAGAATAGCTAATGGTACCAGATCAACCATGAGATTCCCTGGGTTTCTGAAGTGATAAGCATGCTCCAAAAGAGGTTGGGTTTTTAGGTTCAACCAATAACAAGACAAGCCCCAGGAAAGATGGCTTTTTAGGAATCATTAAAATAATCCAGTCAAGACACCGCATTGACCCTGTTGTTCCTCTCTTTTTCCAATTTGCCTGCTTACATGACACAGTCTTACTGGTCACAGTATTTACTGGTCTCTGTCTTAATGACCTGCTAGGCCCACCTAGGGAGGCACTTGTTTCTAAACATAAACTTTCTCTGTAAGACAAATTAACTAGATACTGAAATGGGCTGCAGACCAATAATGTATGCTAAATGTGCCTCCTGGTGTTTTCTTCTTTCTTACTGCACCTCTGCTCTTCCCTCCAGCTTCTATTTACAAACTGATCACACCATTTAGAGATACAGCGCAACTACTATGATGTGAAATAAAACATACTTGCATTGCCTGGAAACTTGTTCTGAAGAAAGAAAATCCCATTTCTATTTCTCAAAAAAAGACAGAGGTTGAGGCAAATTTAACCAAATTTAACTGTTACCAAAACAAGTTGCTGAGAACTGCAATCCAGTATAATCACTGATTAAGAAATCACTTATAGTGGCCAAATCAGAATATCTACCCTCCAAAGAATTCCTAATTCACAGGCCAAGAAGTTACTACATAATCTCCCCCAGAAACCATCTAGGATGCCCTGTTGCATCTCTTTTACAAGATGATGAAACAGAATGCTGTGAAACACCCAGTACACACTTGAGTTAGCCAATTATCGTAGAATCATAGAATGGATCAGGTTAGGAGAAACCTTAAAGATCATCCAGTTCCAACCCCTCTGCCATAGGCAGGGACACCTCCCAGTAGACCAGGTTGCTCAAAGCCCCATCCAGCCTGGTCTTGAACATTTCCAACAATGGGGCATCCGCGACTTCTCTGGGCAACCTGTTCCAGTGTCTCACCACCCTCAGAGTAAAGAATTTCTCCTAATATCTAGTCTAAATCTCCCCTCTTTCAGTTTAAAACCATTCCCCCTAGTCCTATCACTCCACTCACTGATAAAGGTGGTCAGTATCAGTACCAATGATGTCCATAAACATACAGATTTGGGAGTAAAACAGACGAAATATACAATATACCTACACAGTTACAATTTGTTGTGTTACTCAAACTCAATCATCAATGTTAGATCTGTCCCTAAATGAAATATCCATTGCATTTTAACTCTTACTCAGGTTTAATGAACTGGTAAAAGTAACTTTACTGTAAAAGTGGAGATGGTATTGGTTATATTATGGAAACACAAAGAAGACCACATTCTTCTTACAATGATTAGTAATGGACTGCCAATCATGCTGCAAATCCAACATTGGCTAGACTTTTTTTCTGTTTGAACAGAAAAACAGGAGCTTATATCACAGAATTCCTTTATTTATGCTTTTATTAAATTGAATTAATTGGTCAAACATTACCTGCAGTGACTAACCTTTGTATCCTATAGTTATTGTTTATGACACCAAGTATAAATTAGTATTACCAGAAGCTGATTCAGGGATTATTTGATGAAGCGGTTGGTCAGCTTTCATATCTAAGAATAACTAGATCTTATCAATTTAGGAATAATTATACTACACTTCTGAAACACAAACTTACACCTCCTGTGATGGCAATCCCTGCTAGTACTTCTATCTCGATAATGAGATTACAGTGACGCTGCTTATGACTGCATCCAAAATCAAATGTGCTTTCTTAAAAGACCCAAGTTTTATTATAATAGAACATTTCTGTTATCCTCAAGAAAGAAACCTCGTAATATAGTATTTCCGCTCATATAAAAGCTAAATAACTTGCTTTACCTTTGCAACCTCAAAATGTTCAGTAAAGAAAAATCCCATGACTGCATATTGTTGTGGACTGTAACTCTCAGACATGGATTCTGGTACTAAAAATTGCATCCCCACAGTACTTCTCATTCATTCCAAGAGATGCCCAAAGCAGTATTAAGTCCACATTGGCATAAGCACTGTAAAAAGCCTGCAGTAGAAACTGTGTCTCTCTGAAGGATTTTGCCTTGGCTACTGATCATGAGGCATCTGTAATCTGTTATTCTTTCCCTTTTGCTTTATGGATCTTCTTGACCTGTATCGTTACCTTATGTAAAAGCTCTCCATTCTGTAAGCTTTTCTACATTTCTCCTGGCCTTCTGCCTGCCATGCCTGTTTTAGCTGGAAGTTAGGTATATGAAGTCTGATTCAAAATCTGTTTATCCCTTCCAGAAGGGAGTGATTTCTATAAGTAGTTGGAAAGCACAATTGTTTCTGACAGTGTTATTTTGGCAGGACCGGGGCAAAACCCAAACAGCACAGTAAACATTTCTCAAACAAGTTTAAAAAAACCCCAAACAACAGCCCAAATCAATCATATATTCAAATGAAAGATTCAGTATAAAAAAAATTGCAACTTTCTGCATACCAAAAGGCTGAATGCCTGGAAGGTTCATCAACCCATTGATTTTTAGAACATTGAAAGAGAAGGACTTGACTTTCTTAATGACTCAGCTTTTCAAATTTTAATATTACCTTCTAGAGATGACAAAAACAGGAAGAGCTGAAAGAACTTCTCAAACATCAAAATTATAACATATGAAAGGAATTCTTTGCAAAGTGTCAACTTGCCCTATTACTTCATACTTCACTGCTCTTGATTTCACCTCTTTGTGATTCTGTTTAGCATATACAGGGTATGTTGTTCTATTAAATGTACTGAGCTGAGGAATTGCTCAGGAAGAAGTATTCTGACAGTGTAGGCACCAGTCGTTATGTCAGGAAGAAAATGTAAGTCTTAATGTACTGGAAAGAACCTATATAGAGATGGAAAAGAAACGCATGCAACAGTGCTGACCTGTAAGCATGTTATTGTACACATGGGACAAAAGTTACAGTGAGTGCGTCCACAAGCTTCTGGAAAATATTCCCCAGAATCAACACAACTATGGCTGCAAAGAAGGATGTGCACCTGCAGAAACAGGATATTGTGGTTAAACGTAGAACATGAAAAATGTATGAGGCATGGAGAGCTTAAACTAATCATATCTGATATGGGGAGCAGGGAAGGGAGATAGATGACAAAGGAGAAGTTGCTTGTAGCACTGGATCATTTAGTTGTGCTTAGTTGACATGTCAGGCAGGAAACCTGTCATGCTATGGCAAGTTTCACATAAGCTGTAACATAAGACAATGCTATATCTTTAGCCTTTCACCACTCGCTACTGTCATGCTGGCACAAGCATTTTTGCAACCATACAGTTAACCTACTCAGAGAACTGATGATCCAGGTTAATTTGAACCCTTTTAATTACCTGAGAGGATGTATAAAGAGGGAAGAAAGGAAGGTAAGATGGCAAAAGGAAAAGTGTGACTGTCTCTTTTGGCAATTTAACCACAATTTTGGTTTAGACCAGCTTATAGTGTGCAAGGAACTGATCCTTGAAGACTGAATGGGAGAATGATGCCCAATGACCCTAATTGCTGATAGATAAAGAAAAATGATTTTTTCTGTCCCTGGAAAAAGGTAAAGGAGTACTAGAGGTTGTGGTTGTTCAGTTGGCCTGGGCCCACCAGTGCAGGGATGAAATGGGAGGGCTGAGGACTACTTCTGTCACAGTTGCTTTTTACTGGAGTACCAGCTAGTCTGTATTTCCCTAGCTTTCCGATAAGCTGTGATACAATTTAAGTAGTCTCATTAAATTTCACCTTTTTCTCTCGTGTTCTAGAAGAAAATCAATTCGTTATTACTTTTTGTCTTCCCAGTACCTAAAATTATAATTTTCTTAATTTTTTCAGGGTTTGAAATGAATCTTGTCAGATTATTATTACTAGACTGCTTCACTTTTTCCTTTTTTTTCACAGGTGGTCCTGATGCTTATCCATTTTTAGCATTTCAGAGCTTCCTTTACCTTTCATAAAGATTACTACTAACATGTCTGTGATTGCTTCAGTCCAAGGATTATTTTAATCAGGCCTAGGCAATTTAAAAGCATCCAGATTTATGGAGTACTTTCTAGCAATCTGTTTTCTCTGGTGGATTCAATTCCTATCTCCTTGTCACTGTGTTAGCCACCTTAACTATCTGATCCTGTTCAGTCCTTTCATGAGGACTGGAGTACTTCACATACTTATTATTCCTTTTCTTGGCAATAGAGCCTAATGTATGTGTGCTTGCACATACACTTAAAAAAATAATGAGACCGTCTAAAGAGAAATACTGTTTCTAAACCCCTTGTCTTGACAGTGTTATTTATAGCCTTAGGCTAAAAGAAGCTTCAACTTCCCAAAACAAAACCGTGCCTCAGTGATGCTCCAAGAGCTTTCAGCAAGCTACCTAATCTACAGTTAAAATATCAGGGCACAATGAGGGCCAGCTGCTCTCCCGGGAAGAAAGCCAAGCAGTGCCCTCACCAGCCATGGCCCCGTCCCATAGCACCCTAGCGAGGTGAGCAGGGCAGCTTTGGTGACAGCACTTAGAGTTGCCAGCAGTGAGTACCGTGTTTGGGTCAAGCTAGGATATCAAGTCAGCAAGACAAGGTGCACCTCAAAAAGATATATGGCTGCATGTAGGCATATAGGAACACTGTCAGAGCTGGCCTCAAGCACAGGTAGCCCAGCTCCTAGGGGAGCAGAATAATAGGTGAGAGAACCTCCTGGTGTGTTGGCACCCTGTCTGGAACCAAGAAGGACCAGACTCCAACAAGAGTCGGTCAGATTTGGCAAAACATTAGAGATGCAAACCATACATGACAGCAAGGCAGCACTAGCTGCTTCACGATCACAAAGTGACTAGAGGACTTGACCACTGTCATCTTTTCAAGTATCAGCTCCTGTGAAGTTAATTTCTAATGTAATTTGTTGTTAGTTTTTTGGCTTTTTTTTATTAATTCATTTAATTTCCTTGTATTAATCAAGGACAAAATTCTGTCCCAAGCGTTACTACAGGCACAATATGCATCTGTAATGACCTTTCCCTACCTCTCTCTCCAGAAGACATCTGCTTGGACCTGACAAAAGAAGTATTTCTCCTCTTGCACTTAGGAAGAAAGATCAGCCTTGGCCAATGTAGTCCATTCCCTGGGACAAACAGCTGCAAATGGAGCAGAGAAAGCCAACAGAGTTCCGGCTTGTATGTCCTGTATGAGTAATTCAAGCTGAAAGACCTTTGTATGGAAAATCAAGTATTGCCTGGACTATATCACCATTTTCACCCTGGCTGCTGGAGAAGAACATGTGTCAATACTTGAGAAAACAGCAAAGCCCTGCAGGAGGAGAGGGGCTCTCACAGTAGAAAGCACACACTCTTCTTGGATAATATGCCAAAAACAACTCTCTCTGAGCACAACGTATCGCAGCAAACTTTCTGTTAGGCTGTTCTTGTGTTAGTGTAACTGACAAAAAGAGTCCCATTTCCTTTCTTTTTATAGGCACCTTAGGTAACATCCCTTATCTGTAACACATTCTTCTATAATGTCAATTAACATTAAGCCTAACTAGACTGTACAGAGGATACTGGACCTGGATATTATTTTAATAGCAGTTCCATATTCATTAACATTATCTTATATGCCAGAGACAAAGTTATTCCATAGGGCAAATAAACTTGGCTTAATTCAATCAAAATCTATCTAATGGCTAGCAGGGACAGAGCATTTGAAATAATTTGCCGAGACACAGGCTCTGTTCTTAGATACACTTGAAGAAAGTTCAACTTTCACAGTTCACAAAACACGAAAGCTATCAGGCTGTTCATCGTAGAGAGCTCACAGTCTCCGGTGGAAGGCTTCCAAGGAGGGACTGCCAAGGAGGCTATTGAGGCAGCTGTCATCAAAGCATAGTCAGTCAGCTATCACCTTTGCTGAGTTTTTAGAGTCTAGAGACCTGGAGTTTGCTATCCTCCCACTGGGCTTCATCTGCAGTAAGGAAACTTTTAGAAAGAAATGTCATGAAACACTCAGATATCAAACACACTTCCCCTATTCCTCCCCATTTCAACCCCACTCCTTTTTCTCCAGAGTCATTCACCCTTAAAGTAAAGAAGCTCTGTCTTCCTCTTTATGTTTTTGTTCTACCACTTTGGATCTGAAAAATGGTAAGTTTGTAAGTATTTTTTCTTAGGCTGAAAAAGAGTCCCCATTCTTGCAGTTGCCACAGATGTTATAAGCGGCATTTTTTTATAAGCAAAATCAATACGGCAGTATTACAACATTTCTATCAGTGAAACAAACAGAGTAAGGTTAAATGACAATCTCGTTACTGCTATAGAAGCTTCAATAAATAGGAACCTTTCTTGCTAAAATATAAACCAGCCAAAATGAGACAAAACAAAAAAAATCAAATTGCCCAATTAAGAACACTGCATCCATAACACAACTGAAAGATCAATACTCCTTTAAATGTACAAAGAGGCAACTGCCCCCATCTGCCTATATAACGAATTCATTCATCAAAATGCTCTCTCATAGCAGGTTTTCCAGGTACGATTAACCTATCCTGGTACTTTAATGTTAAAACTACACTCCTCGGTTCTGGGCCTGTTTAGGAAAAGCACTCTCTGGGCCTAAATGAAACAACCTTTTTCTTTATACATTAATATGGCCAATCTCATTCTCATTCTACAAGAAAGAATCTCCAGAAGTAATGAATTAAAAGTCAGAGTAATACTATTTTTGTGTTAAATCACCATTTGAAATACAATTTGATGTTGTGAAACAATACAGTATTAATAACGACCAGTATTATAACAGCTATTTAGTTTTCCTCTCACTCCTCCATGGCTTCCTATTATGCTGAGGATTTTTATTACATTAAACATTCGTTCACATTTTTTCTTATTGTAAGGTGATCATTATTAACACTGCTGAGGGCCGAATTCAAGAATTAAAAAGTGAGGAGATGCGGTTTTTCTGAAGGCAAATACTAAACCTCTGGAGGCGTCACGGATTGTACTTAGCTTTGCAAGTCACTCTGGAAAATCTTACTTTAAAGACCTTTAAAGCCTACAGGGCTCTAGTACAAGGAAAAAGACTTCAAACTCTATATATACTGTCTGTAGCCAACATATATGGAGAAAAAAAGAACAGTTCAATATTCATAACAATATAAGCCTCTCCACCATATGTATCACAGAAGGTATTACTGTGATATACTCTGTCAAGATCACATCTCCAGATAATTTCAGAAATCACAGGGACATAAAATTTGAGACAGCCTGAGCTCAACATCACCCTTCCCTCCTGAGCATTCCTTAAGAATTTATTTTAACCACTTGCAGTAACACATCTCTCATTTTTTGTACTAGCTGTTCCCAGGCAGACACACCTATTCCTTATGAGAGGACACATAATCAAAGCTGGGTACTTTTTTGAGCAGATTGGAGAAGTCAGTGGAAAATTGAAATGTGCCAAAGCCAAAATTGTTGAGAAACAGAAGGCGGATTCAGCAAATAGTATCAGTTGAAAGAAATGGGTGGGAAACATTTTGAAAATGTTAAAATATTTCCTTTTAATTTTTGGGGAGAGGAGCAGTATTAAAACCATTTTTAAGTGTAATTTCTCATTTAGAAGCTGACCTTAATTGGGAAAACAGAATTTTAAAAACAAAACAAAAAAACAAATTTATTTTGCCTTAATGGAAAAGTTTTAGGCTAGACCAAAATAAAATTATGGATTTTTTTTCATAAAACTTTCTTTCCCTCACCATCCTGAATAATTTCTGTTTAGGTTCTACAAAAACTAATAAATTTTCCCTTATGTTTTCATTCTGACCAACAACCAAAAGAACCCCCCAAAATCTGTCCAGCTATACTTGCTTTACCACAAACTGGCCTCAAGACTTTTTTTGTGTGTGATCAAGGGGACTGCACCCAGCAATTATTTTTAAAACCCAGTGACTTCACTGGATCAGTTCAATACTCTTGTGACTCACTACCAGCATCCAGAAGGGAAGTGGAGCTGGAAAACGTGCACCCCTTCAGTTTTCCAAACCAGTACTCTCCATGAATATAATGACTTTTTATTACTCTTAAATTGATTAATATATTTTTGCTGGCAATATGTCATATTCATTTTTTGCCATTATTAATATACTTTTAAAGATTCAGTATCCAGAGAAATACAAGAATTTTACCTAAACTGGCAAGCTGGAGTGGGGCGTGTAGGAAGGAAATATACGGAAAGCCCACCCTTGCACAAGAAAAGAGTGTGGCTATAATTCACAGGAGCATGTCCTGTTCAGCTATTTCTCCCATGGGAAGAAAATCATCCAGCTGAGCTAGGGTGAGTGCAAGGTTGGCTCTCCCTTCCTCATTGCAGCGGTCATCAGGGCAGGACTGGCCGACCAAACCATGGCCTTAATTGTGTTCGCAGTGAAGTCCCAAGTGGTAGCCTTTCCTGAGGGTTGTATTCCTGGGAGCATGCCTCACCGCTCACTGAGAGAGCTGAGCCGTCTTTATGTGGTATATATCAAACACACAGCACCAGCAAACACCTTCTCCAGCTTAACTGTGAATGTAATTTCCTTTTTAACCATGCCTGGTAAAATTTCAAGTGTTGTGTTTCTCTTGCAACAGTTAATAACGCTGTGAGCACCTGCAACTTGATGAGCAAAGCCTCTCCTCGCTCTGCTTTTAGTGTTAGTGCTGGTGTGGTCAAATTTTTCAGGAAAAACACAAAGCTCTCAGCTCAAGTTATAGACCCTAAAATCCTTTTGGTTCACCAGCTAGTATAATCGTTACTGTGTGTCAGTCTTGTGAGGTGAAAGAAGCACACAAATATGTTTAAAGATTCCTAAAAGGTGAGATGGATGAACTATTGACTTCACAGTCCTACTGTGACAGAGGTACATTTTGCTTTGAATGTATATTTTTCACCACAAAAGGACGTGGGATAAATAAGGCACTACTGGTCTGCTCCTAATGAACCCTCAACCAGGGCTGTGTAAGATTTAGTCTTTTACCTGAAGGAAGACAAAGGGATGGATCATTCTTCTTTTTAGTGACTGAGAAGTATCTTCTTCCACTGATAGTTTCCTGGTGCTGTCTGGCTATTTTAATCATTAGCTGTAAAAATGGAAGCAGTCATTACCTTGTTACACAGCAGTTCAACGGATACCACATGAAAAAAAGAACACAAGGAACAGGCAGCAAAAAAATGTAAAGAAATGTTTCTGTCAGGAAATTTGGTTTCCCTCTTGAAAGTTTGGTCTATTATAAAACTGGATTAAGGTTGGAGTAGGCTTTTTTGAGGGTTGTTTTTACTGGTATTGCATATGTTTAAACTGAGTTTCTTGGGCATCACCTATTATCAGGAACCTTACAGAAATTTAACACACAGAAGCTAACTACCTCTTAGAAACTGGAAGACATTACCATTCTCTCTGTCCTAAACTCCAATATAATATCTGTATATGACCTATATTCCCCCAAACGGAACTTTTCTTGCTTACTGCCAAAGGCTAATGCTAGAAACCACGCTTACTTAGATTGCGTATGTAAAGATAAGGTCTTGAATTCTAAAATGGGCAGATCCTTTAGCTGCACTTCCGTCCTCCTTTTTCACTTTTTTATTCCTACTTGATTTTGTTTTAAAAGGAAGAGACTGCATTCAGAACCCTGCATCCCTTTTGAACTGAAAAAAGGACCTATGTGTGAAAATATCACACAAAGGTTAAAAATAGAAACAAAGAGTCAGGCTTTCAGAAGTGTAAATTCTCAATCGTCAAAATTAGTATGTCCATTCCCCAGAACATGAAATATTGATTGAAGAAGTTGATTTCTGAACATTTTCTCCTCAGTCTTGAGTATTAGAAAGTCAGGGAAAGGAGATTAAAGAAACAAGAATAAAGAAATCTAAGTTATAGCTTATTTCCAGAAAAAAAGGAACAAAGAATTGTGTTTACTATCTTAAGGTTTAAAGTCGTCAGAAGATTTGGCATACCCGAGTTCTCATAGTAGGATAACCCTTTGACTCTACACATATTGGAGTATTTGTCTCTACCAGCAAATTCATATCTACACACAGGTTTATGTTGTTGTTGGAATCACAGCATTCTCAGAATATGTTTCGATGTGCAATTTTGTTATCAAAATTTTTCACTCTGCTTAATATTACTTAGTTTTGGGTTCACTGATTGATGGATTTGCAACTCTACACATGTGATCTTACAGGTACTTACAGTTCACAAACACAAATACAATCAAATGGAAATGAAATTGTGTTTTATATTTGTCTTGTTCCTTGCTTTCAAGCCTGGCAAAAATCCAAGGCTATGTTTCCTGCATAAACATATCTGTTTTGTTATGTCCAACAGCAATGTCATTTATGAATCCTGATATGATGTGGGTATTTATGTTGGTTATTGTCTTACAGCATTCACTTTAGTTAAACTACAATGCTTTTATACATATCTTAAGATTCTGATGATTGTATCTTGTCCTGCCTTCTTTGCACACATAAGCTTCTAAACAATGTGAAAAAGAAACCCCAAAACATTATGCACAGATTATCTGCATCGAGTCTGATTTGAACTGTTGACTCTTATTTGCATGTTGATCTCAGTATTGCCCTGTCTGCCTCGTACCTGGCATTTCCTCTTCCCCCAGGCAACTGCAAATCTATTTCTACAGGTCTGTGTAAATTTGTTCCTGGAGAGAATGCCCTTGAAATAAAATTATATTGTATTGTATAAAATACTGTTCATAAAAAACTCAGTGCAACAGTGTGGTAAACTTGCTTCAGAGCAAATAAGTCAAGAAAATCTCACCTGCAGACAAAAAAAATGTTATGCAATTAATACAGGATCTGATGGTCTGAGGCCACCAAGAAAGTACATAGCCCATACCAAATCATTCATTAACGGCTATAAAGCTAATGAAAAGCAATACTATTCTATTAATATGGATTAGAGATGAAGTCTGAACTGTGATTCCCTGCCAATTTAAACTGTTACTGTAGCAGCATGAATAAAGGAATCCACAGACATCTTCCTGACACTGGCGTACTAAATCATCCTAAAATCAATACAAGTCCTTCGGTTTAGTCATCTCCACCAAGGGTTGAAGAAGGTTGGCATTTGTCTGCCAAGTCTGTGGCAGGCTAAGAGGCGTAGCTTAAATAAAGTGGAACGGAAACTACTCCAGCTGCCCCTACATACATTTTTTAAATCCTGACAAGAGTCAGTCTAGGAATGTGAGGATTATGCCAGGCTGAACGAATGAAAAAGAGTGCTGCTTCTGGAGCATATGTTTCCTCTCAGTCTAGAGGTGGTCTCCTAGTGGGCCTGAATTTCTTTGCACTTCATATTTGGCACCAGTGTGCAGAATCCAGAGGTATTCTTAACACACAAAAAGAAAGTGCCTAGGCAAAATGCCTCCCACACAAGATGACACTCATAACGGGCACTCTCCTAGTGAATCTGTAGACTAGCTTTATATTTATAATAGATATGATTTCACAGTGTTTCTCATTTTAAATTTCTACAAGCAGCAAAAAAATATCAGACATTTCAGAAGAAACACAGAACAATGGAAACACAAGGATATTGTTAATGAGAATAATTGGTATTTTTTCTTAAGCCCTTCTTCTTTAAGAAAACTTATCTTAATTTCTGTATCTTACATTTTGCAGGAAAAATCCTGGACGCTAGCATTCCCAGAAGCTTAAATACTAAGGGGCCAAAAAAAAAAACCAAGCAAAAACCAAAGCAGGTAGGGAGAATTTATAGTTTTTATGAAGAGGAATACAAAAAGAAAACATCATCAGTATGCACACATACTTCTATTCAGCTGAAATGCAAAAATTTTCATTTTCCTAAATAACATAAGATAGCTACAAAGAAAAAAAAATGTACTTCCTCTATAATACCAATTCCAAGTATCTGACAGTATTTGGTCTTTTTATTCTACGTTTCCTATGTATTCGGTAGTTAGATTTCTACGTATTTACTTTAAATTGATCAACCACTGAAAATAAATAGAGAAATTATGACACAAGATATTATGAAAGTCAGCTCAACTTTCTTACTCTAGGGTGGCTCACCAATGCAGAGATATCCTGTGCTAAACACCGTTGGATTGGGGCCACCTGATGGCACTCAAGTTGGTGAACCTAGGATCTAGAGGTCTTGGGTGTCCAACATACTCTTATTTTTTAGGGCAAATAACTTGCCACAGCCACAAACTCTGAAACAGCTATCTAGAAGCCCAGAGGCCCCTCGCTTTGGGATATTCAGTTCAGTAAAACCATACCAGAGAAAGTACAGACTAACATTCTCATCTAAGAGTTTAGTAGGTAAACTGAAAGAAAATCACATTTGAACATTTCCAGCTAACTCTAATTAAAAGTTCAAAAAGGTTTACTTCTCACTCCTGCCAAAAAAGCTGCAAATCTTTGTTCATGTGATCTTGCTGTACATCTTTCCTGAAAGATTTCAAGAAATCCCTAGGTTTCCAAGCTTAGGGATATGGTAAAGGGAGTTAGGAAAAGCATACTCCATCAAAGAGTGTTAACGTTGGTAGTAGAGGCTGATAATCCTTTGTAGACATAAAAGCACAAAAAAGCAATGCAATCTTCTCTCCAGTCCCAATACCACCCTTAAGTCAAGCACACCAAAGATTTGCTGAAGGACTCCTGAATGCTTAGAGTTCAGACCCAGCTCCCTGAAAAGAAAACTGCAGACTCCTAGAGCTCACCAACAGCTACCTAACTGAGAGCCATTTTCTAAGTTCAGAGACAGCCAGAAATACTGAAGTCAATAGGTTTAAACTGATATAAAAATCAATAGTTCTATCATGAGGTATAGTATCACCAAGCTTTTTTCCCTTTGTACATCATTTTCAGACTTATTTTAGCTGATGATACTCAAAGTGGAGTTGGTTAGGAAATGCTTTTGGAGTTATCTCAGACAACTGGCTGGAAAAATACTGATATGAATGGAAAAAATGGGTTTTAAGGGTTACGATAGAACTTATTGATACAAATAAAAATGCATATCTAGAAACAATAAAAGCTGTGGACTGATAATGTCAGGCTGTCAGGAAGTGCTGTGCCTACAGTGCTCATAAAGAGACTTGAGAAAGCTGTGGTGACCTGGCTGCTGAGACACTTCTCACATTGGCCCAGAACTTCTGAAGGAAAGGTGAAACAGGAAATTTGACAGGTTTTCCCACTGCTGACTTAGTCCATTACTAACCATCCTTCTTCACATCAGTTTTGATTTGATATGTCCTACAAAAACACCAAACTTGGATTAAAAGGTTTTGAGAGAGGGAAAATTTGCCATAGCTTTCAAAAAATTGCTTTGTGTTTAATTACTTTCTCTCATGCTTTTTTTTTTCTCCCCAGAGTCTCTAACTTCACATCTAAATTTACCATGTGTGTCCTATTTTGCCTTTTTATATAAGTTTTATTATGCTACACATGGTAAAAATCGTTATCAATTCAAAATCTTAGTCAAATAAACCAGCATCACATTTACATACCATGCAGCACACTGGGTTTTGGAACAATCCCTCAGTTTTGAAAGCACGGTAAAACACATCTTTGACACTAGGTCTGTTTCTGCATCTGTTTTTCTGACAGTAATCACCCTTGTTCTGTATTCCGGCCACATAGCTACAATGCACTCAAGAATACTGCATATGAACACAGCTATAACAAATACTTTGTCTTCAATGGGTTTCGTAGTTCAGCTCTGGTGCTTTTTAATGCTGTCCATATTCAGGTTAATGGGCACAGCAAAAGGGTTGTTTGCCCTTATGAATAATGATATTTCAAACAGTAATTTGAGTTGAGAGTTTTCTATCATTTGCACTCGTAGTCACAGAAAGGTCTTTGAGCAATTTCCATGGTTTTTTAGTTTCTTTTGCTGGTAGTTTATTGATTCCTAAAGATAACATGACTTGAAAGATCAGTAAAGGTTAGCTAGTAAAAGACACATGCATCATTTAAAATGCCTCTGTGCATCTGGGAGTTCAACAATACCTTTTAGTGTTACTTAGGAGTTACAAGAAACAACTGCTTTTAGGATGATTTTTAATCCAGGCTTTTTGCTTATAGAGCCAATTTTTGAGTACCAATTTGTCTACCCTTTCATATGAAGAGTTGGAAGGCAACTTGGACATGAAGTAACAGCACACATATCTGCTCAAAGTTAAGTAAAATACCAAATTACATTCAGCAGCAGCAAAATGAGAATATTGTCTGGAGTCCTCAATATGGACTCTTTCCAGTGCTTGAATTGAGAGGAAAAGGAATTCTAAATACCAGGAACACCCTGGTACTTGCCTTGTTTCTACTGATGTGGAAGTTGAAGAACTATGACCCTAGCTTCACTGACAATGACGATTCCTGCCCTGGATGCTATCAGTGGGTCACAAACATCCCATTGTCCCAGGAACATTTCCTTCCCTGTACCTGGTATGCTTCTTGCCAGTGGGGCCAGGAGGGTGAGACCAATACTATGTTAGCTAGAGGCACTCCACATCCTTGGAGCAGACAGTGGTGGTAGCATCTCTTGCTGGGAACGGGGTTATGGCGTTTTAGCAGTGCAGAAAAAGAGGTCAAGCTGTGCTGAAGAGCCCCATGTGTGCATGGCCAGAATTGGACTCTCAGATGCCAGATGCTGCAGAAGCTGCTAATCAAGACTATTTTTTTTTTTTTCAATTGTGGAAGACCCTGGCTTTTCTTTCCATAACTCAAAAACAAGTTGCTGTGAAGTTCCCTCCCCTTGCACTGAGTTTTGTTTTTATTTACTCATTCCACAGGTGAGAGCAGAAAGAATAATTCACATTACTGAATTGTTCCTTGTAAAACATAGTCATTAGGCCTAAAGAAAACAAACCCCCTCATGGGTCAACTGTCTTACATCAAAGAACAGCACTTCTTTTTCTTGCAGCTCTTGGTGGAGATTTTAGGAAAATAGTTTACAAATAGAGCATGGGCAAAAGAATTTAGTTTGTCAGAAAACTTTTTTTAATGTTCAAAAAAAGCAATAGATTGCATTCAGAAATCCATATTAATACTCTGGCCTTCTGTGAGATGGAGGTTTTAATATTTTTCTTCCTACCAGAAAGATAAATCTATTAAACTAGTTAAAGAGAACACAGAAGGAGAAATTGGGAAGATGTTTCACTTGTACAATTTTTGGTCAAAACTGAAGTATTCTGTGTGTTTCGAAAAGCTGAACTCACACTGTAATATCAGACTCATCTATTTCACATGCACACTCTCCCTTTCCTTCTCTTCACCACGCATTCTGCAAACCCCTGCAATCACCCTGTGTGAAAGCCAAACAGCTTATGTCTGTCTAAAATTGGCTTCCCCACCTATGATGTAGCCCTTTTCTCCTAGAAATGATGTTTTACAAATTCAACTTACAAACATATCTAAGATGGTAATTTAGAAAACTGTACAATCCATACAATACCCAGACTAAAGGCAAAAAGTGCTTTCTTTACAAACATTAAAACATTCAGTACTTTACTAATGAGCTCACTTCTATTATCTGTCAACCTATAGCCACCTTTGCAGTGCTATAATACCAGAGATAATTAGTGCAGGCTTGTCAATTTGATTTTTGTTAACTTTATGGCCTCTTTATTATATGATCCCTATGGGAGCTTGTAGCTTGCTCATTGGCCAAGCAAAAAATGCATTTATTCTGGGCTAAACAATAGCACTGTTTAATTAAGAGGTGTCATGCTATTTATTGTATATCACGTGCTGTACCTTTGATGAAGGGCTATAAATGCAGAAGGTTCGTCAGATTCAATTTCTCTGCTGTAATTTCCTACCAGAGAAAATGTGACACAAGGCAGAGATCCAATTTCCCATTTCTATTTAGCATTTATATGGACAGAATTAATGATTTTATCATCATCTTTGGCCTGCTGCTAAATGGAAGACATATACTGCCTGCTGAGATAGTAATTCTTCCTCTAAATTATGTATATATGTGTGCATGTGTGTACACACACTTATATACACTTACACACATAGATTTCCTCACTTATTTTTCTATGGGGAAATTACGCCTTTTTCTTAAACTCATATTCAGATAGGAAAGGTAGGTGATGGAAAAGGTAATTAGGAAGAGTAATAAGAGTGATCTCAGACAATGTTTCTAAGTAGGGATAAAAATGAAAAAGTCTTCTGCGTATTTGCCATGACAAAGGGTTCAGGAAGGCCCATGCTGATGAACTTATGGCATGTTGACGGAAGTAATTTTATTTCTGAATTTCTCCCATGAGAATGCATACAATATATATGCTGCACATTTGTCAAAGTTGCCATGTAAGAAGTTTCAATTTCCTTCTCTGAAAATAATTGATCAAAGGATCACAAAGTTCAAGAGACCAGGGGGAAATGAATAAATATTATATAGAGATATAATGTATTGTAATCATACTGTATATGCTTTTTTAATAGAAATCTAGAGACCCCTGTTACAATTCTTGAACCTCTTAATGGGACCAGAGAGAACCGTTTCATAGCTGCAGCATGCTGAAATAGGGCTGACATGCTTCTCTAGTAATCTAACCATCTTTATAATTTTGATAGAGATCACTAGCTTTAATTTACTGCTAAAATCATATGAAGTGGATGATATTTTAAATCCCTTTTCTGAATACTTTATACTCTGAATAACTTCTGTTGGAATCTTTTGTAAGTTAGAGTCAAGAGCAGCCTCACTTTGTTTTAGGAAATGTCTACTTATCTGACACAGAGCAAGACTCATGCAAGGCAAGAAAGACAAGCTTCAGAGGGCATGTTACACTTTACTCTCCCTTTGATGGCTTGACATAATGGTGCTAGGTAGTGTACCCAATTGGTACAATGTGTTTAAGTTATTTTTTTTGGTGTGTGTGTATGTATATATATATCTATATACTATACATATATATAACTCACCAATACATCAGAACCTTCACGCTTCAGCTAGGAACCCCTTTACAGCCTAATAAGTGATACGACAGTGTCCATCTCCACCTAAAAGGAGTGGGGGTTTTGGTTTTGTTTTGTTTTTTCAAAGTGGGAAAGCTACTTGTACGGAACCTTTCTCTGTACATGCAAGTTTTCTACACTAAAGATTTGGGCACTTCCTAAATTAGTGCTCCCCAGGCAGGCTGTGCTTATACAGTTTTGGGATTTGTGATCGTCTGACTACAATATCCAAAAAAATAAATTTTCAGCTTGTAATTAAGGTTTGATCTTTACTGTGGGTGTGAAGTGTCATTTTCACTTAGTTAGTGCACTTAGGTGGCTCTTTCTCCTCTACCTAGCCTCACTAACATGAGTGAAAATGCTGCCTACCAGAGCTACTCTGGTGCCTCAGGTCCCCTGTCTCTCTAACCCTGTCCAAGCTAGGCATCTCAACATGTATACGCAGTGCAGGAATGAGAAATGGCCAACTGCAGTTGCCAACTGTCTTCTTGTGGCTAGGTGAATATATCTGCTCATCGCCAGAGCCCTGTGAGCACACAAATCAGATGATCTCATATCTTTTTTCACCCTTAGAGAGGTGGCACAACATGAACATCAGAAGACTGGAGTTAATGGCAATCTAACCTGAAATTATATTATTTTCTTCAAAATGTTTGCCTCCAGTTGCTCCACAGGCCAAATGAATCAGAGTTTGCCACAGATACTACAGAGGTGAACTTCTAACCTGCTGAATACTTGGCAATTTCTGGGTGAGCATCTGTGGAGGGAAATATTTTCCTCAGCACCAGTACACTATTCTGGTGCTTCTACATCTTCCAATTAGTCTGTTGTAGGAGATTCTTCCTTAATCTCCTGTATATAAATTCACTGGGAATAAATGTTGAGGTAAAGCATGTCCGGCCTTTTGGTTTCTTCTTTTTTTTTAAATTGCTTTTTCAAATTCCAAGTCTGCTTGGGAAAGCCACCAAGAGTAAATCCCTCTAAATATGGGCCAGCACCCTAGTCTGCAGAGTTATAGGATGCAGATGTATTCTGAGCACAAGCACTTAATTGGTGGTAACCTTTTTAACTTAGACATTTGGCATGAACAAATTGGCCTGAATTAAGCATGTTCTTATATGAGGTAGTTATAGGGAAATCTTTATACATAACTACTTTTTATATACATTTATAAAAATTAATATTGCATATCATTCATCTGGCAACCATATACATCAACAACAAGTTAAAAGGCATCAGAGAGGTATCGCTGGTTGTACCACACACATCGGTCACTAATGCCTAGGATTTATAGGATTTGTGTTATTTTGGGGTTTTTTTGTTGGTTTTTGATTTTTTTCCCTTTTCTCCCCTGTCCCAAATCAGAGGTCGTACAAGTGGCTTGAATTCCTCTGAAACATGAGACTACTTTTCTTTGGTTGTAAAAACTACCTGTAGTCAGCTTTTTGGTGTTACTCTTTGCACATTCTGGCACCACTGAGTTGGCACAAAAATGTGGAATGCCGTTAAGTTGATTTTTCCACAATCTTTTTAAAATAAAAAGAGATTTTTTCAATCTTACATTTAGAAAGAAGCAAAACCAGAATATAACTTCCAGGATGTTTCTATATAACTTATTATCTTTTACACAGAAGTGGTAGAATCACAGACTCACAAAATGATATGCGGTTGGAAGGAAAATGACCCTCCAAATATTACGTGCTCATCTTAACAGCCAAACAACACTTTCTGTACACAACAAAATACATGGAGTCTGTGCAGCTGCTGCCGGTATGCAAGTGATTCAGCCCTTCTAGCCACAATTTGCAAATTATACCAGCTGGCAAAGCAGATATGAAAGCTAAGATAAGCATAAAGTATTGACCTTACAAGGTACACAAGTGGGCTAGTGGTACTACAGAAACTTTCCTGATTATAAAATTATGTTTAAATTTTCTACCCAGATACTACAGTTAGTTGAAATCAGAGCAGAAGAGTTACCTTGCCTTAAAGATGGGAATATAGCATTCACTTCAAGATGCAGGTGAGGGCATTTTCTTTTCAGAAATGGCATAATTTCACTAAGTTCTGTAATGGTGAGCTGACGTCAGGCTTCTGCCAAATTCCACTTTCAGGGGGGTTTGAAAAGTTACTGCAAAATAAAAAAAAACCAATAGAAAATTTGGTAACTGCAGCTTTTTTTTTTTTTTTAATCTCCTAAGCATTTTTATCAGTGAAAAAACCAGCATACTTGAAATACTGTCGAAGGGAATTAACAACATTAAAGTTAGTGTTACAATGGGAGTTTAATACAGAAATAACACATTTTATATGATAAATGAAATAAAAATACGCAAAACTGAGAGAATGCAAGTTACATTATTTTTATAATGTAAACTACTAAAATTTCATATTGTACAAATTATAGAGGAATCCTATTTCCGCATAAACTGTGTTTAATTTATTACTCTAAGAACAGCATTAACATCCTTAGGGGACGTGTAGAATTCACAAAAAAGTAATAGCAGCAGCACTACTGGATTCTGCTGTCTGCAGTAATCTACAAAAGTAAGACAAAGATGCAGTGTTCTCTGCCTATCCAGTAGGGCCTGTAACAGAAATGTGATCGCTTTGGTCATTTACTATTGAAAATAACCATGTGAAATAAACTTTCAGAGATGTTGTAATTGTGTATGTTATGGGGATCTGGTCATGGCATCACCTTCCCTTCCTTTTTAGTATCACCTCTAAAAAGTT
>KZ506157.1:238285-286928 GCA_002844005.1 Limosa lapponica baueri | reverse complement strand
TAAATCATTAAAATGATCAAATAAAATGAGATTGAAGCATCTGGCTGAGATTCTTACTGCTTAATGGTTTCCCCCACTCCTGGTCAAAAGGGTTCCTGACAGTGCATTTTCCGGAATTTTATTCAACTTATTCTGAAATGACATAATCAGCAGGAGTCACACAGAGCAGTCCAGTGTCCCCAGCAGTAATACTTACAAATAACACCCTGTGGGCATCACCATACTTAGCTTTTTCTATGAACTTGAATGAGATCAGCGGCAGATAACTGCACATGGCACGTTCCCTCTAAGCCATAATAGGAGGACCGCTATTCTGGCACACCTTACTGCTCAGAACATTTTTCCTGCTAGTTAGTGCACCTTTGCTCTTCAAATGCAGACCTACATGCTTTGATAATTTATGACATGGACACAATCTGAGTCCTTAAAGTTAGCATCTCACTTTCACTATTTCACTGCACATATTTCAGCCTTTGTATAGAGCCACTACATGAGCAACGAAAAGAGCACAGTGTGAGAGCAACCCCGACAACACTTTGCAATCCATGGATGGATGAAAATCCAGAATGTTTTTACTTTCTCAAGCAACAGATTCTTTCCTCTTCCATAAACGTATTTTTACCATTAAGTGGAAATATCCCCACAAAAGTTACACCTTAGACCTCCTAGATCTTAGAGAATTTTTACAAGTACTTGAGAAGAAATTTACAGAGAGTGGCTTTTGCGGCACTGTCTTCTACAACACTGTTTTTTAAATTGAAGAAATTATTTCTGAAGTGTTGAGTTTCCACATTACCATGGGGCCAAAGAGCTGACTGACCACACACGCTCCTTATACCTCAGAGTTGTGGGTGATAACAAGCCCACGTGATCCACAAGGAAATGTAAGCTAAGAAAAAACACTCTATAACACCACCAAAGTCTCCTGTCATATCAGTTTAAAATGCTCATTAAGTTCAAATAAAGATCCCTGTTTGGGGTTGTCTTTTTAGCTTCCGTTTCACTGTAAATGTAACCATTTTAAAATTATTAGTAATTTATTTTTGCTGCTAGACAAATCCGGTGGCACAGCTCCCTTCCATACTCCTCAACGACCTTTTTAAGTCTGTGGAAACTGATTATTGTGTAGACTGCTTCACTGTACTCTTCTAAAGAAGAAGTTTAGTGTTCAAAGACTGAAGTAACGATTTTTCTTGTTTGTGGAAGTGTCAAATGTGAATTAGTGAGATACAGGCCCAGAGGCGTTTCTCTGCTGAGCCCCACTGACATCCCTAAAACAAACTGGGCTGTACCAAACAGTTAGTTTTTACAGAGCTAAGTCAAACACAAGATGCCTTCAGTGCTAGCAGTTTCATGGCCCAAGGTAAAAAATCAGTTAAACACATGTGGACATCCATAGAAGTGGGGTCTCTGTGCCTGATTGCAAGGCTGGACATGTGCCCCTGTCGTACTGCTGCTGTTCCTCTCCATCTTTCCCTTCCCCGTCTCTCCCTGTGAAAAGGAGAGAGAGTGGAAAGAGGAGTCTGCTGCCTGTGCCCAGCTGAGTGCTTACAGACGCCAGCAGAGAGGAGAAAAAAACTCAGCATTTAACTCCAGGCTAGCAGAGGTCATTGCCTCTTAATTTCCAGAGGACCTCTTCCCCAAGATACCTAAATCTGCTATATTATATCACAACCCTCTGGACCTAATTTGGGGCAGCAGAGTTGAAGCATGTGAGAAGACAGGTTGATTATTTGGAAGGACTTGGATATCTGGGCCTTAGCCCAGATATTTCTGCAAGCACTCAATGAGTTACACTGGGTTCATTAGGTACTAGATGAGGCTGGTTGTAAACTGAAAGGGGAAATTTCATTCTAAACTTATTTAGCATTCAAAATTTGACGTTTTTAAACAAAGATCTAAGATGGGACTTGCTCCTCCTTCATGCCTTTGAAGGAGGGTATGTCAGATAATCATTTATTATATATTCCTAACACACTTCTGACAAATCACAAATTATTTAGTCAAATAAAGCTTACTTAAAATCACATTTTGAACTATTCTCCTACACGAATTAGATGTGCTATATGTACATTCATATACCGAATCTAAGAGAAGCTTTGCACATCCCAGCTAAAGGTACTTAAAAATGCCATATATGGAATATAAAGAAAAATATGTTTGAAATAACAAGCTGCAATTAAACCACTTACAGGCAGAGAAGCCATTTCAAATAAAATAATATAGCAAATCCACAGAATAAAACACACAAAGAATCTGAACTGAATCTCTCTGCAGTTAAAATTCTGACTTACAATTTGAGTGCTTTCACTTCTTTAGCACAGCTTGCAAATTGCTGGAAATACCCTAAGAAAGCCTCTTTTTTCTTTTTTTTCTTTTTTTTTTTTTTTTTTATTTAACCTATGTTTCCATTTACTACTTAGAGCAGGGAAATTTGAATGAAGCTCACTATTTCCAGACACATTAACTGAGCAGAATCATTGAACATTATGTGCTTGTTTTATTGCTACTGTTCACACTGGTATTGATAGGATCCCAGATATAGATAAGGGACTCCTAGCCCCTCCACTGCATTTGCCTTAAATTGAGGCACAAGTACATCATAAGATGTAGCCTATACCCTCTTCTAAAACAAAATTTCTTCACAGACTCCTTCATTCACACCAAAACTGTGGGAACATATTTCTATTTTGACAGGTTATCTGAGAAGTTTCATGCATGGAAGATGCCCATGAATACCATAAACAGGGAGGCGGGCAGGCAATGCCAGCCCAGCTGTAATTGTAGTGTAAGGTCTGGAATACGGTTGCTTAGCAGTAAATAGTAAACCATTCCCTTTAAAATGGGATATGATCGGACAACTCATAATTCTGTGCAGGATTTAGCCTGTAGCTGTGATCAGCTCTTTCACTTGATGTGTTGTTAGTTTTGGCAATGGCACACACACCACCAGGTGGCTGTCAGAATCAGCTGGGATTTTTATTTGACTGAATAGCTTTACTTGATAAACAGGTACCAGTATGCTGTGGAACTATGCCATTCTGGATGCAGCTCTACACAAGTACGTTCATTGCCTTCTGCTATGTCAAATATGAAACCACGTCTGGAGCTGGGGAATTGCTTTATGTTCTTTTTGTCATTTAAGTTCTTAAAGAAAGCCAGGAGGCATCCTCAGATTTGCTTCAACAATGACACAGGTGGGGAGCCCACTCCTGAGTACGCTGGGGAACAGGGGTTCCATGGGCATTCTGTTCTCCTGAGGCCCCAGGAATTCATCACTGATGGTGTCATAGATCTTATAGCTTCAGGGAATGAAAAGATGTCCTTCCTGAAGGACGCTATCAACTGTTGTTCTTAATTTAACACATGCTGATTGAAGGACAGAAATGTCCTCATAATATTTGGCTATAGTTTCCCTGACTGTAAGTCTATGCATGTTTTAGATTTTCTGCCTCCTGCCTTTTACCTACATGGCTCCAGAACCTACAGAATTATAAATCCAGTGGTCCTTAAACTGCCTCTCTTTTTAACTAGTATTTAATATGATTAAACAATTATTATCTCCTCTTTTTTTCTGAATACTAATCTCTGAAATAAGTAGAAAATTACAAGACTGTACACCTAACGAAACAAACCATAATTTTAGCAGGTTGAAAAAGTAGCATACTGAGAAACGTTTGCAACTGTCAGCTTGGATAACCTTGGAAATAACTGTGTGAACACAGCAAAGAACAGTGATGAAAGTCTATTTCTTTCACTCTGATTATATTTTGCTGAGGGAGAGTCTTCTCATTCAGTGAACAAGTATTAAGTTTTCTAAAGGCAATATTTCCAACAAGTGTGTTCAGAACAGGAACTACTAATAGTAGTTTACACAATAATATTAATGTTATGTAGCTGTACATCTGAAGAGAAGAGGCTTTGTTCTTATTTCTCAGATTTGAAACATGACTATGTAAAAATCAGGTGAGGGGGGAACAAAAAAAATAAATCAGAAAGGTTGAACTTTCTGAAGATCTGACATTGTCCTAGGTCTAGATCTATTTACAGCTTCGTTATATGCTTGGCATTTATAATTGTCTTTCTTGATTTACTCTGCACTGTAGCTATACATACAGGCAATTATTTCCTCCATGATTTTCCATAAAATGTATTATCTTGATGTTATAATTGCCTTACAACCTTAGCAAACCCATCCTTCAGCTGAATCCCTCTTTCACCTTTGAGGGATGTCTGCTAGCTGGTTTGCAGACACACACTTTTCTTGCCCAGAGGCGATCCCTGCGGGCAGACAGGAGGATGGGGAAAGAGAGGCTGGGATGAGGGGAATGTCATCCAAAGACTGGTATTGTGTAATGGCTGTAATAAAACACGCTCCACAAATACATACAACTCTTTTCTACCATATATTGCAGGTGCACCACACATGAACTAACCAGCAGACTCAAGGACCATTTTTCATGCTGTGTGTGCATATGATATGTACCTGACATTGTCTGAAAGATCCCATCTTTGTGTTTGACATTTGAATAACACACCTGGAGACCTGTTGTCGGCACAAAAGGAGAACAACTAGCAATACTGCCCTTAGTAAGAGAGGAATTTGTAACATTGTCATTTGGAAATGGTGCATGTACTCTGTCTCTTTGCAAGAAAATGAAGATGAAGATGTTAAAAGGAAAAAGAAGCTGCCAATAAAACCTAGGCCACAGTGAGGAGCATACTCTGTGAAACACCTGGTAGCACAGTGCTTATCTCAGTGTCTGCTGCTTTAATTTAGATAAGTTGCCAGCTGGATGCAGACAGGTAGAAAGTTTTCCTCCTAGGACAAAGACTTAGATGAAAAGCCCTAGTTGCTCTCACTGTGGTTACAGAAAAATTTTCATATTGGTTTCTGAAGCTGAAGGAGAAAAATAAAAATATTTCCAAAACAGCACCATCACAACAGAAGGAGGAGAGGAGAACAAGGAAGAGACCTGGGGTTCACCAAAACCACTCGTCTTTCGCTGAAGGTGTGCACATGTCTCAGCCTAAACTGAAGGGCTCTGGGGCATCAGAGCTTTGTCTTTTCCCTTGGAAGGAAAACAAAATTGTTCCCCAAACCAAGGGCTCTGCTGAAAACTCTGCAGTGGGAATTTCATCTTTTTCCTTCCTGCCTTTTCCCTGCTTTCCTTCCCTGCTCCCTTGGGAGGGTGGCTAGCCCCCAGGAAGCTCTGTGATGGAAAGCAAAACCCAAGGCACCCAGCAGGTCAAACCGTGTGCATATATTTATATCTGGTTTTAATGGAAACTAGCTACCTTTAAGCTACGAATTAAGGCCATCTTAATGAGCTTGAGTGGCTTTATTCTCAATTAAAATTCTTGTCTTGCTGACATGAGTCTGATTGCTCCTCCTGCCAAGCTGTCAGATGACAGGACTCGGAAGTGGCCCTCTTACCTGTTCTACCCCTCGCCAAGCGCCTTTTTCTGTCAGCTGCAGCCTAGTGGAGTACCACTCCTGAACACCAGGCACCCAGCCCGCACCAGCAAGAAGCCATTCTCGCATCCGCTGTCATTAGTGGTGCTTCCAAATATCGGCATGCAAAAAGCCAAATACATGGGAGTTGCTAGGGAGGGGGACAGGGAATAAAGCATCATGGACATTTATGAAGCAGATGTGGAAGCAAGTGGGCAGCACCAGCACCTCAGGAACAGCACTTACTGGGTGAAGGGCTGCTGATAAATGACAACTGATTTTTTTTTTTTTTTGGTTGACAGACATCTTGGTTGCCAGTAACAGAGACATAATGTATGTTGGCTGCCATCCTAACAAACTGCAGGTGTACCAGAGGTTGAGGTGATACCATTCCAAATTATCATCTGCTAGATCAAAGTGCACGGGGAAGAACTGCAGGTGTGCTATGTTAATACCTACATCTATCTTTCAAATCATTTAATAATCAAATCTGATGTGGCTTCCATATCAGTGTGCTCTCTTGGACCTCAAACGCTTTGATGAAGCTTAATGCATCATGTATTGGCAGAATTCACATGCTGGATATACAACGCTCATTTTTCCGTCTTAATACTCATGTCATCTATGAATGGGGAACACATAAGATGATATTGTGTGTGGAGGGCACAGGGAGCAACATTCAGGCTCAGTGCTCTTGTGAAATCTGAGGTTTTGTTTTGTCCTTTTCTTGCCCACAAAATACAAAGTGATATATCTAAATGGGGTTTCCCGTTCATTAGTGGAAGCTTGACTAAGCTTGCATTGTTTTTTAAGTTACCTGGCTTTCACAGCTTACTCTTACTCTTTATAGTCGCCTAGACATTTCCAGCCCTCAATGCATTTATCCCCCAAACACTCCAAGTGAAATACAAAACTGTCATTTATCATCCTTGCTTTTATATGACGTGAAATGGAGACAAAGACAACCAGTGATATGTCCTCTGACACAAAAGAGTCTATAGCAATGGAAGGAACTAAACCTGTCAGCCCTGAAACAGTCTTGTGCTTTCAGACTGTCTTCCTCTCTTTGTGAATTTCATTTCATTAGCTCCAAAGTAACAGGCAAGCAGTAGTCTCTGTGTGAGGGTGTGAATTGAGAACTGAGATTTTCAATTAAGTTTCATTCATTCATAGCTTAACAAGTTACCACAAGGCAACTGAACCCCCAGTGTCCATGTGCACACCCTCTGCGAACGTAAACTAACGTTGGTTAGCTTAATCCTTTTTCTTTTGGGTTTGAAGGGGAATGCGTTGCTTTGCATCAGCCATGAGCTGAAAGTATGAACATGGACAGTTGGTGGGACCACTGAAACCCAGTAATTTGTGGAGCTACCATAAATTTTTTTGGGAGTCAGAGCCTTGAGAGAGATAACGCAAACATTTTACTGGTTAGTTTTCAGCATAATCTGAATACAGTAATGCAATTATTTGCTTTTTTGGAAAATTAACTCTTTCATATGTTCCCACAAGGCTTAAAAATAATTTGTAGCCTTTTAGTTTTCTCAACAGGCTATTTAATGTTTACTCTTGCAGGGGGAAAAAAAAAAAGAAAAAAAAAGATAATCAAATAAGACTGCATTCAGGATAAATTCACAATATCGTCAAAGGCACAAGGGGACTGTAGTCAGACAGGTCATATTGCTTCAATGTTTAAGTCTCCTTGTGGCCTGGCAGCCTCATGCTGCCCCTGACCATCCTCCCCCCAGACCTGTGGCTGCAGCAGGCACCAGAGATCAGGGGCAAGCAAACACTGCCTTGCACCTGCCCAGCCCCTGCAGAGACCAGTGGTCTCCAATCACAGCAGCCAGGACGGGCCACCTCTTGCCAGCTCTGCTGAGAGGGAAATGTGCTATTTGGCACAAAAATGGTGGGTTGGCAGCAGTGGCTTTCTCCCTAGCGTCACCCAAAACAACTGCAGCTTCTTCCTTGGGGGACAGGAGGGGAGTGCACAGCCCATTGCTCCCCCCCCACCCTCTGTGCCAAGCAGCTGTATTTACCCAATGCAAGGATCACATTTTTTTTTTCTTCTAAAACACACCTTGGAGAGTGTTTAAGCTGTAGTGCTTCTCCACTGACAGGGTATGACACAGTCCTCCGGCCAAGGTGCACCAGGTACCCCTGCTTTGCTTGTCCCCTCTCCCAGCTGTGGGTTCCCCAGGGTGGCTTCTCCCCTTCTCACCAAGGGCCACGGTGATGGGCTGCAGCTTCCCCTGGCTGAAACAGATGTTTCTGCTTTTGGGGGCCAAAGGAAACTTTATAAGGTTTTTCCTCCCTTTTGGGGAGGAATGCCAAAACAGTCAAGAAATGGGAAATATATAACTTTACTCACATTTCCAAACCAGGAGGGAAATATGCAGTTGGATTGCTTGAAAGCATACGTGAAGCCAAACTCTGCCATTGACAAAAAAAGAATAGGAATTGCACCTGTGTAACTCAAACGTCCCTTTCTGCGTAAAGAGGGAAAACTCTCCATTTCAAGAGATAACATATAATTATTCAAAAACTTCTTCAGACAAGGATAAAGTAGAAATTTCTTTTTTTTTTTTTAAATTAATTCCAATATGGAATAAAGAACATTTTCCTACACACATCTGGTATTTTATCTTATCACACCGGGATAACGATGTCTTAGTTGCCTCCAAAACACAGGCAGCCTAGGCTTCTTAGTCAGCCGATTCTTTGTTTAAATTAGACTTTAAAATGAACCATTGCAAGCTTGTTATCAGATCAAAATTTCACTTAGTTTTTGAAAATTTAATTAAATTAAATAAATTGAACACCCCAAGACAAGGGGAAAATATTTTATCTTCTGAATTTTGTGTTTGTAATTTTTACTGCCTCGACAATGCAGTGATGTTTACTTGTGGAAATAATCTGTTTTTAAATATTGAACTTGTAAGGATTACGAGCTGCTTGCACACTTATGTTTCTGCAGGCACCCTGCTTGTAGACCTCTGTACTGCTAACTTAGTAGAGAGAGACTCAACTGAGTAATTAATTATTTCAGTGAACAACTGAGCTATTCAATTTGAGATTAATTTCCATAAGCATTCAGAGAACAATCCTTGAAGGCAAAAGACTGAGCACATCTGCTACACCTTTGATCTACAGGATAGATTTCTTTTTTCTCTTTATGGTGCTATACACGGATGCCTCAATAAGCCATGAGGCTGCTGTTCATGCTAACCTTAAATATGAAAAAAGTGGATATAAAGTATTTCACTCTCTTTTATTAAATTATTTATTCTTTCATGAAAGACTACTTTTTCCTTTATGTTCCCTCACTCCTCCTATTTCTTCATCTGCCCGGAGTCTTCTCTAACTAGCAAATATTTTGTACCCAGTTATAATATCTGTTCTGACTTCTCTACATCTGTCACCTACATGCTGTCAAGTTTTATTTTGTTCCTCGGGAACTGCCCCACCCCTTGCACCACTAATTCTGTATCTTCCCAGTGAATTTCCTTCCTGTTCAGCTCCTTTGTTCTCCCTTTCCCCTCCTTATTATCTACTACTACTATACTAATTTATAGCTGTCCTAGGAGCAGCATCCTGTCAAACAGCTTATGAAGGCAGGAATGGCTATTCTTGTGATGAAGAGAAAGTCCTGCCCCCTTAGAAAAAAAAGCAGAAAAGAGACTGTCTTTAGTATGATTAGCCTTACGGTAGCCTGCAAATACACATGGAAAGCACTACTCTCTTCAGCAAATGTGGTTTTACTTTCAGCAACAGCAGGTGGAGACCGTACCATAGAAGCCAGCCTTTTAGCTTTGTAAAACAATCAGTACTGCAAGGCACCACAAATTTGTGTACATGGTTAACTGCACAGAAGTGAGCTGCAATTGCAACCAGTGAACCCGTGCAAACCAGTACAAACATATTCAACTCACACTGTTGCTAGAGATTCACAGCAAATTTCAATCATGAGAAGAGCAGTTTCCTGTGAGCATGAATTGTTTCAGTCTCCTGGTCTTGTGGATCTCAACACTCTGTGAAGCCCTGGTGATGTGAGACTGCAGCACTTTGCATTGCTCTGGCAGCGAAGCTGTTATTAGATTATATTACTACATACGGAAATAGTCATAAAGTCTTGGAAATAATGTTCTGAAGACAGATAGGCAAAGCTTTTGTTAAAACAAGAACTAAAGGCCTAACATTACATCTTATATTTAAAACTGAATCAAAAAGGAGAAAATCCCAATTTGGTGAACTTGCACAACTGTTCACTTCAGGTACAAATTTCAAGAAGGTGATCAAGCTGAGCACTAAAAAGCGTGTGATATCATGCTGGTGTTACTTATCAGCTGAAGAGGCTGAAATATAAACTGCATCCTGACAGACTGCTCTATATTTTCTCTCCACACCCTGGCATGCAGCTTAGTTGTCTTCCATTTGCACTTTTGTCTTTGAAGGAACTCGGAGCAGTACTGCAATCATGTTGGGAGCTGGGAGAGCAACACAGAGATGCAGCAGCAAGTGCAGGCTACAAGAGGGTAGAGACTGCATCTGAAAAGATGGAAGATAATCTAAAATACAGTCAGGACAATCTCCTTTGCCACGTAAGAGATAGTGACCCCACAGTCTTTCTGTTGAATAAGCTCAGAGATCATGATTCAAAAGACAAAATTCAACTTTCTTCTTCCACCTATATGACCACCTGCAGTATTACCCCATGTCCGGTTCATCACAATTATCTCTGTACCTTTTAATTTCAGTAAGGTGTTGTTAGGTTAAGATACGACTTTGCTACATGTACACACTGCAGTTTGGCCCTTGGGTCTCAAGAACCTGACATGTCTCCAATTCCAGTATGTGCCCAATCCTACCAAAGGAAAAGATGCACAGCCAACTAACTGTCCAAAAAAAAAAAATCATATAAGCCACATACAGGTTCTTCAACATATGCTGTGTGGGATGAGAAGCAAAGATGAAAGTGCCAAGGCACAATTGCAGTCATCTATTTCAAGAACCTGTTTTTTTGCACACTGTTCTTAAATGTGCACAATCTCTATAAAGCCAGGAAAGATACCTGACCATATCAGTGAAGTCACAAAGTAACCAATGGGAAGCCAAATGATTTTATTTTACAAATTGACTAATTTATACCTCTTTACCTTTAGTTAATTATGAATTAACTGAAGCTTTTTTTTTTTTTTTGTGTCAGGTTTGCTCTTCAAGTAAACTTACATACTTTGGATGCAAATGTATCCTTCTTGCTGTTCTTTAATTATTTGTTATATTCTTAACTTCATACTTTGAGGGCCTTCCAGTTACAAATAAGAATCTGTCCACATTACATGCTTTTTTTCTAAGCTGAGACTCATTATTGTCATAATTGTCATTTATTAACAGGAGGGAAATTGAAAGTTATGACACCTAAGGAAACACTTCTTTAAGGAGTTTCTTTAGAGATACATATTTGCATAGTATGAGAAACACTCGTTCTCAATAACAACCACTGCTATACCTCCCACTAAGAGAGTTAAAAATACTAACTTTCAAGGGTTATGGATGTTCCAGCTACTTTACACAGGTTTTATTTGAATAAACACAAACAATAAGTTACACAAATATTTGCTAAGAACATACGAACACGCACATTCAGCTCAAGAGTTCTGCAAGGATTGCAGCTCTGATCATTTGGGAGCAGCTCCAAGAGGCTGAATCCTTTCAGAGAGGCTGTATCAGTAACTCACAAGGCTTGTTGCTCTTTAGGAAATCATTTTCTAGAAACTATTGTTATAGTCAGTTGAGGAAGCCATTTCTTTTCCATTATATCTGTGATGCAAAGAAAAGTGGAGTGCTGTATCAGAAGCGTATGTACGTCTAAAAGGTAAGAACAAAGGTCTGGGATAATGAAAACTGGCATATTTCAATGCACTGGAATAGTTTTTATGTTTATGGAAACAAAACGGAATTCATGTTAATGGATCATCCCAACCTCACCAAAACATCTGGTCACCTTTTTCCATCTGGACTGTTTTTCTCTTTACTTTTTTATTTAGCTTTGCTCATCTTGGAGCTCGTGGAGGTTAAGCAAGTGCTGGCAATGAAAACCAGTGGAAAGGGTTTGAAGGTTTGGGGCACAGCCAAGAGGACATTGTGCAAGCTGCTCCACACTGACCCCCAAGTGCCTGAAGTCTCCATCAAAAGAGAAGAGCCTCCCATGAGATAAGAAGTAATTCAATCTTTTTCTGGTTGGTTCAAGTCTTCTTACCAAAGGCTAAAAGTTCATCATGACTTTAAATGAATGAACTGAAACTATCTAATTCATAACCCTTGCAACATCACCTGCAGCTTTAGCTCTCGCTTGGGAGAACTGAAGTAGCGTTTTCCAGTTATTTCCATTTGCAGAAATCCTCTGTACATAAAAAAGTAATGCCGAAGTATTACTTGGCCCTAAATAAATTGCTGTTATCAGTTTAGAAGGATTCACACTTCATCTTTTCATAAACAAACCTCACCCACTTTCTGTTCACACTATAAAGGCCCTGTAAAAACATTATTCTACACCAAAATGAACCAGATAACTCAGAGGACTGATGTAGACTCATCTATTTTTATGGGTTCACAGCTGCCAACTGACAGCAGTGGGCATGACTTTGGTGGCCTGTTCCTCCGCCCCTCTCAACACCTCCAAAGAATAAAAACACTGAAGTTGGACATAGTTACTTTATCATAGGACTTCTCTCTACCAATCTTTTTCAGAGAAGAACTGATACATGTGTTTTTTAAAAAATAGGCCTTTATCTACCAATTCTTCACTTATTTTGACAGAATAAATCCTTTTTAATTCTATGCCATTAAAGACTTTTCATAAATATTATGTTCATAGTTCCGTTGAGTTTTTACTTTCATAAGTTTTTACTTTATTTTTTCTTCTTTCTTCAGCTTCACCCAGGTCCTATCTGGAGCTGTGCTGCAAATGCTCTGTGATGCTGTGAGTAGTTAGTGAAATTTAACAAAACCCCTCAGACAGTTTTTAATTTGCTGTGAATAGAAATGCACCTAAGAAGAGGTGTGACTAATTAAAAAATATGTAGAGCACTATGCCACCTCCTAGGCACATTGCAACTTGAAAGGAAAGGTGGGAACTGTGAAAGGGCCAACAGACCCCTGAGCTGTCTGAACAAAAGCACAGGCAGCAGGTAAAGGGATCTCCTCTGCTCAGCACTCATGAGGTCATATCTAGGATACTGCATCCAATCTTCCATTCAAAATAGGAAAGACTTTGATAAACTGGAGCAAGTTCAGAAGAGGTGCACCAGGATAAGGGGCTGGAGCACATGTCCTGGGCACAAAGGCTGAGGGACTGGGGCTTGTGGAGCCTGCAGAAGGAATGGTTTTGAGGGGACCCAACAGCTGCTCCCATTGCCTATTAGAACAGTGGTGCACAATGGAATGATGGTAGACAACGGGCAGAAGTTGCAAAAGAAGCAGCTCAGATTAGATATAAGGAAAACCTTCTTCCCTGTGAGGACACTGGGGCAGTGGAGCAGCTGCCACCCAGTGCAGTCTTCAGCCTTGAAGGGTTTTAGGACCTGACTGGATCAAGCCCTGAGCAACATAATCTGATCCCACAGCTGAACTTGCCCTGAGCAGGAGGTTGGACTGGAGGCTTCTCAAGCTACCTTGCAAACTCAATTACCCTATGAACATTCATGTTTCCCCCAAAAGGTATTTCTCCCAATGAATTTTCCAAGCTCCAAAGCGCTTCTAAAATAAGAGCATTATAAATATTACAGTAGTCTCTTGCTGGTTATCCTATGATCCTGAAGTCCTGCTGTCACCGCTTAGCAATGCAAAACAGATCATCAGCTATCTTGTGCGAGTTTCACATACACCTTGCAGTGACAAAATATCAAGGTACAAATTGTGTGTTAATATGCCTGCAGGGATAATCAAAGAAAGGAACAAGTGATCACTTAAAAAAGAAATGAGAAAAAGGTAAGTCTTTATATAATAATGTTCAGCCATGCTTAATAGAAAGAACATAGAAAGAACAGCAACCACAGTACCATGAATAGCTATGATTAAAAGAATAAATATTACAGAAGGAGTTGCACAAGACATGCTTTCTATCTGATGTAGCATTTTAGGCCCCTGGCGCACTTGCAAGCCTTAATTTACCTGACTAGGCTGCACCAGGACCCTCCCTAAGTCCATTTCCACTCAGGCTGGACCCACACTGCAGCCTTGTCTCCAGCTCCCAAAGGGATCCCGGCCCTGGTTCATCCCTTATTGTGCCAGGAGCTGTTGCTGGATTCCATCAACAACACCCAACTCTGCCCACACAGCACTGATCCCAGTTGGGAAGGGCACAGGTTGTGCTGGGTCACTCCAGTTTCTGGCTTGTGCCCATTCATATTGTACTCTGGAACAGAATTTAGGATGTAAACTTCCTAAGTCTTCCATGTTTTTCTGAAGTCAAAGTGTCTGACCACCTATACTTTCCATTACGCTTTTCCAGTCACTCAATATAAATAAAGGTGACAAATGCTACCTCACTCCCAGAGCCAAGACAGATAGCCTGAAAGCATCTAGCACAATGTGCACAAAACTAGTGCTTGAAGGTCTTTGGTTCTTCAGCAGCAGTTGTCAAGGAGCGGAAGATAATGTTTGGAAAGCTCTTAACACTATTACACAGTAAGCAGACGAGACTACATTTTCAGTATAGATCTGTTAACATTTACTTAACTCCCTGTAATAGGTAATAACCATCTCATTTTGTTTAGAAATAAGCCAATATAAAAGTGCAATTTAAGTGTAAGCACCCAACATATTTGTATAAATTGAGAAATGCGTATTTTCCACCCTGAGGAACCTTGTATATAAAGTTCCTCCACAAGATTACCTAAAACAGCTCAAAGGCAGAACAGTAAGGAGAATAACATGCCATCTTTAGCAGAACTGTCATATGTGAACTCCTCTGAACCTACGTGTTCAGCTGTGTATCAGGACCTGAAACGTCCACCACGCTTAGGGCTATTCAGTAAAAGCAGAATTTAAAAAATAGATATGCATTGTTGCACAGGCACTATGCGAATCTCACCAACAAGACAAAGTGTTCTCTGTCAAACTTCAAAAAGGTAAGTCAAGTGTTACTAGAGAAGGACATTTTCTGAGGGGCTACTGTTCCCTTGGAAGACATGGTTTTTACACTCCTATGAAGAAATCCTTTAGCAAGTCCAGCAATTGGTATAATCAGAAAAATAAATTATGAAGGTAATGCATTTGCACAGTCTTTTAGAGCATTTTAACAGATGTTGTTGCAGAAGGTTGGCAAGACTACCAGACCAGCTAGGTCACCATCTACTGATACTACCAAGAAGTAAAATATTCCCCAGATCTCAGCTGCAGGAGCAAAGCAGTAAAGCTCAGCTCTCAGCAAGCAACCAATCAAGTACTGATATTGTGTTTTAAGTTTATGAGCTTTTGGTCTTCCTTAGCTGAGTGCAAGCACTCCATTATCGATCTGTAATCTAGGCCATTTCACAGACCCCTGTAGACTGGCAGGAAAGATAAAGGTCTATGACAAGTTGTAATTCTTTTCCGCCTTTATTTTTGAATTCTGTCTCCAGCCATCACCCTTCCAAAGGCACCTGTAATAAAAGCCCTCAGGCAAATGAAACTCAGATCCCCTCCAGAAGTCAGAGCTAATACATCACCATAAAAATACTTCTGAGGATTTATAGTCCAAAAAGAATACATACTGGCTGCACAGGGAGCATCTACTGAGAATACCCCTGGGGAAAAGAAGTGAGAAACTCCATCCTTCTATAGTGATTCTGTACTTTTCATTTTGTTAAAGAGGTTTTTCAGTTCAGAGTTTCTTAAATCAAGAGAAGCTTGTTGGAAATCCAACAAAGCAGTGACATAAGAGGAGTAAATATTACATTTTGCTGAATAAGACATCAGAAGTGTTCTGTGCTACAGAATAGAGCCATCAAATGTACAAAATCCATGTTTAAGCAATCTTAATTAGCACTAAACTTCAGAACAGCAAAAACACAGCACTGCCACAGTGTAAATGTAGAGGGAGAAAGCAGCAGAAATTGTTCATGATACCTCCATGACAGATTAACAATACAGTGCTCCCAACATTAAAATTAAAATGCCTGCAGGAAATTGATTTTTGGCAGTTAGAAGTCTACAAATTGCAGCTTGATACTCAGCTACCTCTTATATTTGACTTCTTTCTTGGTGACCAGACGAGCAGCCATGAGCCAGCTGCAAAGAAAGAGGACTCTTGGGATGGCCATCAACATAAGACTTAGCAACATAACTTTCCAAATCCTGTGACAAGAGGAAGTTGAAGATGATGGGACACTTTCTCCAGCTACTCTTGGAGGGCAGAAACTGCCTTTGGAATTCTGAGTCATGGGCTGCTTGGAGTCTTTGCGAGCTGAACTGCTTCTGCACCCTGTAAGCTCATGACGAGGCTTCTCCTGTTGTTTCCAGTTGCATCTTGCATTCAGGGTTTGAGGGATTTTCTAAAGGATTCAAGATGATTTTCCCCTTTCAGAGAAAAAAAAGAGGCTACAGGCTTGACATATTTTAGTTAAGTCTCTGCTATGGCCAACAACTTTATTACTTTGGTTAAGAACTGAATCAGAATTAGCTAAAATAATTTCTATCCCTCTTTTTATTTGAGTATCTCTACAGATTTTTAGGAATGGGGATTTGTAGTGCTCCTCCGCCCAGTCTCTTTGCATTTCTCTATTATCAATTAGGAAAACAGTGAATATTATATGCTGCAAAACACAGTAAATTTGGTAGGTACACAGGACCACTGCTTCTGAATGCTGCATAGCTCTCAATACAACAGGGTGTTAGTTGGAGAAGTAAAACTTTGTTTGCCCAAGAGTACTGTTAAGGTCTCAAAGTTTACCCAAGTACTTTTGCAGAGACATCACTGAGAATCCTCTTAAAATGGTCCTTAAACTGCATTTAAGAGGCTTTACTTGATTAACCAAGAAATATATCAGCTGCTGTTGGTGATTAGTAGACACCTAAATGTCCTCATTTACAAGAATTTAACTAAGGCAGCATTTGAAGAAAATAAAGTTTTAACAAGGAATTTAAAAACCAAATCAAAACGAACAGGTTTCTTTTATATGTCACCTGCCCTCATCATGTTGAACCTAGGAGCAGAAAATCAAGACCATGTTGGCAACTTCTGACTGTAGGCATCCTTACTAGCAAATACTTCTTTTATTAGCATTTCTTTGTTCAACATCCCAATGGATATATAGGCATACAAGTTGAAGTAAAATAACACTCCTTGTTAAGTCCTGTTTCAATCTGCTGCTGTGGGGATCAATATGAACCCCATCTCAGTGACAATTCTTGGTGGAATGCAGCAACAGAGAAATGCAGCAGAGACAGTCCAGCCATGCTCCATGCAGCTCAGTGGTCTGGAACAGCCCCAGGCAACCTACTGGTTGGTAAGAATGAGCTTGGGAGCAAATGCCTGCAAATCTATTATGAGTAAGTTTAACATACAAAATTAGGGGCTAAAGTCCTAGGAAGATAGGTAAAAAAAAAACTTTACTGCTTGTAAGACAAAGCTTGATGGTTTCTCTTATAAGAAATCATAGAATCATAGAATGGTTAGAGTTGGAAGGGCACCTTATAGATCATCTATTTCCAACCCCCCTGCCATGGGCAGGGACACCTCCACTAGAGCAGGTTGCTCAAAGCCCCATCCAGCCTGGCCCTAAACACTTAAACACCAAAATACGACACTAAGCACCTCAATTCCAAGGCCCATGAGATAAGTCCTAATGGAGAGCCCTACCTTCAGGTCTGTGGTTGAAATATCAATGTCTTAAGAAAGTTGACACACCTTATTGTAATTCAGACCAGTCAACAGCCCAAAAGACACTGTTTGCCTACACGGATTTAACTTTACTGATACTAACCCTTAGGTCGATAGTCCTTAAGGTTTATTTCTTTTTATTCCTAAACAATCTATATTACCTTAAGCAGATTAGAAATATCAAGCTCATTGTAGATAAAAAAAGTGTTCACATAAAATAAGCAAACTTATTTGGCTTATTTGGCTGAACATCATTTGCTGCAGGCAAACACAGCAACTACCTATAAACAAGCCCTCAACTGCTTCACATCTATTCTGTATCTGAAGCAAAACCTTCTTTGGGATCCTTTTTGGAAATTGCAATTGCAAAGAACCTGCACACCCTGACAGAACACCAGCATGGACCCCAGAGCCAGGGACACAGCCTGGGAGGGTCTGGTGTCACTTGCTGATGAGTCTCAGCTCTTCATATGACTGAGGCACACACTTGCAGAGCTGGAGTCAGGAAACTCTGGGGTGCCTCATTGTCTCCTGGCCTGCTGTGCATCCATACTATCAACATAGAAACTTCTCCGAAATCAATGCAATAAATCACTGCAACATGATGCAAGTCATCACTTCTGGTTACAAATGTGTTAACTAAATGGAGACATATCAACTTCTACATTGATCCACATCCTAAAAGTGATTTTTATTCACTTTCCCTCAGCCTCTTTCAGCAATCATTTATGTGAAATTTACTAGATCATCATCTGAGATCTACCTCATCATGTTTTCCCTACAGCAAGCAAAAATGCTGCAGTTAGGAGGTTCTGTAAACTCCGAATAAAAGTATTCACAGTCTTTGCTAATATAGGTTTAAATAAGGCAGCTTTTAGTATAATGAATTACAATAATTAATTTATCAAAACCAAGGAAATCCTTTTAAACAAGGCAATTCTTGAGTACATGTGGAAGGCAGAACCGAAATAATTATTTTATACTGATGCAGCAATAGGAAAATTCATCCCTGTCCTATTGATTTCAAGTGCTACAGAACAAACAAAATCCTTGCCCAAAGCAAATGTCACATCAGTTTCTGTTGTATGCCAAGTCCAATCTCTAAGATTTCCAGAATGTTTCCAGAGCTTTTGTTTGACTAGCTTTAGTACTCTTAGAAAAATAACACCATCTTACCCCAAAACTATGTCTTTAAATCTAAAGTTGAAAGTAGCTACTTGGAGGAGAACAAGATGATCTCAAATATGAAACAATGGGGATTAACTCCAGGAAAGTGCTGGCTGTATAGTACATGTATTCAATTATATCTTCCAAAAAGAGGAAATCATCATTGTATCTTGCTTCTAATTACCGTTGATAAAACTTTGTCAGTGCTATGAGAATCACACACACTATACTAAAAAGTACAACTACATCCAGGAACCTGGAATTCTTTTTAGAAAAGTTGACATCTGCTGACAGTGCAGCAGTTCCAAGAAATTCACTTCCCCCCTTCCCTCCAAGGGAAACAATCTGTACTGTCAAAACTTGCTAGAAAAATTGCTTTCAAGAAGGAAAAGTTGCAGAACTCAGTAAGACACAGAAGTCAGTTTGGTAAGAGAGCAAAACTGGTTGGTTGTACCTCCAAAAGGACATAGTAGAGGCTCAATGTAGCTGATACCATGAACAGTGAACAACCCCAGAGAAGATGATGTAACATTTTCACAGAAGGAGATTTGGTTGCAGAACCATCAGCAGAATAAATCCATACACTGCTTTACATAAAACAAGACAAACTTTTCCCCATTTGATTGATCTACAGTTTGGCTGACATACAAAGTTTGCCTCTTACACAAGAAGAAAGCTGCAGAATTAAGACACTATTGTATGTTCATCAGAAGAAGAACACTTTCAAATCCACCTCTGTGATTCTAAGAAGTTACTCAAGAGCCTTTTATCGCTTTACATCACACTTTGGCTTGTACTGTCTAAGTTGCCTTGTGAAATGAGAATTAAGATGCTAAATCTGCTCTGGTTGTGATGAAAATTGACTCATATAAGTCCTAAACAGATGTGGCTGATCTTGCAATTGTTTTCTACACGCTATATTATACTGGTCTAGTACTTCGAAGAACATTCTTAGAAGTGGTCAGATAAAACTGAATTGAAATGAAAACTACAGCACTGATTGATGTTGGGCTCCAAAGACAGCAAGGTTTTTAAAAGCAGGGCTGTGTAGTCTAGATAAACTGGTCAAATTTGTAACCCACGTAACTACAGTTTTACTTGTGCAAATGAGCAAGTTTTTACCCTTTTTTAAAGCACTGTTCCATTTTACTGCATTCAATTTAAAAACCTACAGAACTGACTATATTTTATGGTGCAGAGCAGCTGGGGAGAGGATAATTCCCACACAGTACCTTGTCACGTAGAAACACAAGGCATTATTTTTATTAATTGTTAAGCAATTTGTCTGGTCCACCACCAAACAACTTTCCCTCATGTGTAATCTACAGCCCTGCCAAGAGAACCTTGCCAAATCACCACTCCCTCCACCTGAAAGTCATTTTCATACATTTTTGTTTAAAGTAGAAACCAAATGGTTATTGTACTTTTTGTTAATGTAATGCAGCTATATTATAACAACCTGTGGCAGATACACAAGACTTGGACATTCATGCTAACAGATGTCTGAGAAGGGAACAATTCTTTGTTTGGTTTGTTTATATGCCAACAGATCTTGTGCTGAATCTATATAAAACCCATCTTCCTCCCTCCCAAAAATATATATTAGAGAAAGAACTACATTAATCCCTCGTGTAAATCCACTGAAGTCATCAGTGTTACATCAGCAATGAATTTGACCCTTTGTGGTTAGTTTACATTTATTTAAAAGCACAGTCATGAATCCATCTTCCCTCTGTCTACCTACCTTCCTTAAGAGAGGATGGGCTCTACCAGATAATGAAGTGGATTAGTTACGGTGGCTTTCTGACTATGTACTGAATTTCTCCAGTTATCTAAGGATATGGTTTCATATGTTTAACTTTTACATTTGGATAAAGGGATTACACCATGAGTAATGTCTAACAATCACTGCATATGGTTTATTTGCTTTGCAACATCTGCTGAATCTGCTGAAGATCAAATCCAATAAAAAAAAGATTGAAAAAATAACTAAAGCCTCAACAACGTACCAAATTAGGGAGCCTGCCCTTTTGCTTGAAGACAAACGTTCCCATGTTCATAAGCATACAAAACGGTCCTGCTCCAAACGCATCCACTCATTTGTATCGCTGGTGCCAGTAGGAAATACAACAGCGAAAAGAAAAATAAACAGCAGACAAAAAACAAAGGGTAGAAAAATAAGCTCAGGACTACGCAGAAATGGAATTTCCATAAGGGTGCCAAGTAAGATTGGGAGAGGGTGAGAATAGAAACAGCAGAGAAAAAGTTTTGCTGGTGAAGTAATAACACAATAGGGAGAAATTGAAAAGTAGTTGTGCATGAGACTGTTGTCTTGGACCTGCTCTAGGTTTCTTCAGACAAAACTATTTGCAAAGGACCTGGGTGGCCTGGCAGTCTCCTTCCTTATTTTCCCTGTGAACACTGACATGTGGAACATGTCTTTGCAGGTCCATGAGGAAAGTGACTACATAACAGATGGATTTCCTTGTTTATTGGCAGGTACAAGTTAATGACAAACAGCAATGTGACTATTACCTTTTGCTTAAATTATTTCCTTAATGAAATGACCAGTGCATTTAATGATTCCAAGGAAATAGAGAGCAAGAACACCTCCTTAGCCTGACTTCCCTTAAAGAAAAAGACATCTACCATCTGTTTTTTAGCCTTGCTACTCTTGTTTTACTTTCTCTTTTTTTTTTCTTTAAAAAAAAAAAAAGTGTTTAATAGCATCCCTAATCCTTAAATCCCAAAATGGAAATTCTTGACCATCAAGCATTACATTACTGTTAAACACCAGAGTAGAGCAAAAATCTTTGTCAAAGCTCTTCTCACTTGGTCATAACACAAAAATAGAGTTTGGAGTTTCGTCTTCTTGAAAGAGCATGTTTTCAGTACTATCAGTGTTTTTATCCTTATCCCTCTTTACTATAAGAAGGAAAAGAAACAAATGGGAAAGAAAAATGTTTTATTGATGCTCAGTGGTTGATGTGTCACTGTTCAAGGGTTATTAGAACATGGAACAGAAACTTGGACACTGAAATGAGCGGTCACTTCCGTATCCCAAAGTGATCATAAGTGAGGCTTTTCATCTGAAGGTTAAAAAACAACACAGTGATTTGGTCTGGGAAAAAAAGGATGGAGAACTCAAGCTGAAAAAAACCTGAGGCTGTTTCAAGTCTTTGACTTTCTCACATCATTTAGGGAGAAATCATCTGAGCAATGCTTGCTAGTTCTCTTCCATTTTCCCCTGTCTGAGGGCCCTAGACTCATGTAGACTCAAAAGAAGCATGCTTAGACTATGGACAATACCTGGATTTGTTACCCAAGCATAGCAGTTTTATCTATGTCATCATTTTGAAAGTTGTCAGTCCTGTCAGCATTTCTCTGAAGTGTGAAACAAAGACCCTCCTTCACTGATCAACAAACCTTATTTATAGTCCCTACTTTTCAGTTGAACTTGGGAATTGTAAATGTAATTTAGCTTACCTTCATCTTCTAAAACATTGAACACAAAGACATAATTAAAAAAAAAAAAGAAAAAAATACACAGCTATCTTGATTCTGTGGCAAATTCCAAGTTAACAGAAAAAAATCATGACTGAAAAAATTTAGTCAAAGTAATATTTACTGTAATAGCCACTGAACAGTTTGCCATTCCATCCCAAAGCAACCATCAACTCAATTAAGTAAATGAGAGAATTGAGTTATTTGGGGAATGTACACCTCTAATTAGCTGGAATTATTTGTGCAGTTAATTCATTTATGGATAGATTTCTCAGCAAGCCCAGGGCTTTCACTGCTTTTGCGCTGCTACACCAGGCTTAATTGCTATTCTGTTTCTCTTAAAAACCTTAATGGATAATCGAGTGCTGTAGGGGAATGCAGGTGGTGAGAGTTAAATCTGTAAAGGACAGGCTGTCCCTCAGCCGCAGAGCTGGAAAAGACAGTCCACAGCCCCCTTTTCTTCCTTGTTAGTGACTGACAACTCTTATTGCCTAACCAGTACTTCTGCTTGTCAGTGCAAGTATTTTTCTAGTTATACACCAGTGTAGTAATTGCATGTAGCAATTGCACCTTGCCAGAGCAGAAATGCAAAGCTTGCACTTCACCTAGAATAAGTCTGCTCTAGGCAAATCCTCCCTGTTGCTTTAAAGCAACCAGCCTTCCCCCAAAAGCCATAAAGCAATGACTCATCAAATGATGGAAAGACGTCTGAACAGAGTTGTTGTTAAAAACCCTACCACTGCAAATATCCACATCACAGACACACATTAGCACAGAAAACCCATAGAACACATCTGTTCACTTGTTAAATTAACTTCAAGTGATTGTCACCAGTCTAGGGGAGAGCACAACCACAGCTGATTTAAGATAATGTATACAAATAATAAAAAAATAAATAATCAAGTGTTGGACCAGAGCATTCTGCTGTCCAAATCCATGAGGAAAGGGAAGAATGTTACATTTTAGAATTTGTTTTTACTGAAAAGCTTTCTAGACAGATTTTTTTTTTCCCTTTTAGTGACTTACAGCATTTTGAATGCTGAATTAACACAGTTCTGTTTATTTTAATTAGCAGCACGGCAGCTGACTAAGTCACTCATGACTAGAGCTATCCAAAAATATATATATCTGCTGAGAGGACTGCTCTTTGCAACTAATTAGAACATGCAGATCTTTTATCAAACTGGAGCAGTTAGTGTTTAAAAATTGCAAGAACAGAATTGTAACCACTGAGCAGAGATATGTTTCCATAAGTTATTGTCTCGGGACAGTTAAAAGAAAACAAAACAGCTGCTAGAAATACTGAGATGGGAACTCCCTTCCCCCCCCCCCCTCCTTGCAGACAGCATTAGCTGACTGTTACATAGCTGAACCACCGCTGCATTTCTAAGGTACCATTTTTGGCTTAGCATAAACAATAGATATGACCATTAAAAGAAAGCATAATCCCCCAATGTGCGGTGCTAAACTGGACTATTATGCCAAATTTCCAAGGTGTACCTGATACATTTATGAACAGAATAAACACCCTCTTGCCAACAGCATATACTGTGTTTGACTGATGGTCTCCTCTGCTTCCACCAGCCTCCTGCTAGCAGACTGCAGGTTTACCCTGTGGTAATTGTTAGATGTTTTCATAACACCAAAGAAGAAATCATTGTCCAGTGGCTGAAACTCAAGAACTTTCTGGTGAAGTTACTCACTCCCCTGAGGTCTGCTCTTATATACGTCACTTCAACACTTTTCCATCCTCTTTTGACTCCCAGCTGTGCCTGTTTAGGTTGCAAAACATACAAATCAGGGGATGGTCACTGGCTGTCTGGTGCAACACTGTGGCCCCAACCCCAGCAGAGGTTGCTAAGTGCTACTGCAACACAAATAAGAATACGGTACTTGGCAGCTGCCTGAAATTAATGGGCTAGATGGGAACACGGGGACTTGTCTTCAGTTTCAAGGGTTTTTGAGAAACCTTAGGCCAGCCACTTCCCCAGTTTGGATCCCAGCTATTCCATCTGCAAAAACTGAGATCAAGATACTGACTTCATTTGAAAGTTCTTGGGAGCCTCCATGAAAGCCAAACACTAAAACCATGCCCCTTAGTCAGAAGCTATTACCCAATCATTTTAGTAATACTGGTAGATGTGAATTACACATAAAGAAAAAAAACGACCTCAAATGATTTCATTAAATATATAAACTTCACATGCTGCTACCTTTGCTGATGATGTGGGTAACACAATATTTGGGGATGGGGGGAGGATGGATTTCATATGTGCTATTCATATTCCTACATAGAAAAGGTATATAGTGACCTGTTATTAATGTTATCAGAGGAAAGATTATTTGTCCTCTGGAGATTAAACCTGGATATTTTGAAAGGAAATAAATGCAGGTATGAGCTGTTTGATTGATTTTTAATTAGACATTTTAAGATGTATTTATTTTAACTGGCTTCAGGGACAGATCATTATTTATTGTCATATCAGGTTATACTGGAACCTGGAGGCACAGGATTTGTTTGCCAAACTCATTGCAGACAGGAGCAGGGATAGACAAGTCTCAGCAACCAGGGGAATTTTAGAGGAAAGCTTTTGATGGCAAAGCAATCCCAAAGAGCAAACCTAGGGGAACCACAATTTTAACTGAAAAAGTAATTTAAGCAACTTGACATCATGGAGGCCACACAGATGGAAATAGGTGACATGGCAGCCTTGGGGAAGACAGGCACAGAGCAGCACTTCCTGCCCAAAGCCTGCAGCCCACAGGCTCCTGCACTCCTCTCCCCACCTCCCCCTGCCCAAAAGACTCTCCAGATCACAGGCCCCTGACCTCAAAGGTTCCCATTCCCTTCAAACCCTTTTATCCCACCCCTCACAGCTCAATGTCTTCTGGAAACTGCTCTTTCATTAGGTCTCTACCCTCTGTGGCAGCAGTACCAGCCCCACATGTAAAGGGGCTGTGACCCAGTGTCCCCAGTGCAGATATGGGATTAAACTCCCTGGCCCTCTTCCTGGGAAAATCAGCCCAGGGATAAGCCACTAGTAGGAAGGCTTTGAACCATGGAGCAGCCTCTTCCTTTCCCAATACCAGACAGATTTGGTTTGCCCGGAGGGATGCAGAGTGGAAATAGAGGACCACTTCCAGATAACTATCACAGAAAAAAACTATTGTCTCTTTTGTTTGGCAGACCTTACAGAGCCTGAGCACAAGATATGAGAGCTAAAAATCCCCTTGGACCTGAGTCTGTGGTCAAAAGGGCATGCTTGGGAAAAGAACCTCTTACTTACCTCCTTCCCTCTATTCCCGAGGCACTAAATAGTATTCCTAGATAAGAAGCTCTCCAAGCAGTGTCCCTGGAGATTATACCAAAGTTCACCCTCCGAGCACTAAATTTCATCTTAAAGTGGTGCAGAAGCACCCTGAACACAGGCAACACACACTGTGCCCGGGCTGCAGTGATGCATCTGCAAGCCGGGAGCTGCAGGACATGGCTGGCAGAGAAGCTGATGCAGCAGCAGGCATCTGCTTCTGCTGCCCATCCCGCCTCCCCCTTTCCTTTTCCTAATGAAAAAAAAAAAAACATATATATATCTATTTGGAGATTTTCATGGAGGTAAAAAGCATGTCTCGGGCTGGGTAGGAAGTGAAGGGAGTCCAGAAAATTTATCAGGGACCACAGTGAATACATGGAAACAAAAAATCACAAGTGGAGAAGTCCAACCATTTATACTTTTCCCCAGAAGCCAGTAGCTGAAGACTGAAGGTGAACTGCCCTATAGCATTAAAGAAACTAGCTAATTGTCTAATCAAGTCAATACATCTCAGAAGTGATGAATTAATTCTACCATTATGTCTGTCATTGTTCACAAGGCATTTCAAAGATGTATATCCAATGAAAGCTGTTTAAGTGTTCTGCGCTGACAAGTTATTGGCATGTTTTGTTAGTCATACACTTGCATTTCATTCTTTTGTGAAATAGGAAGGAAAAGGTTGAAATTTATAATTACCATTTGCGCTTCTAAATAGTATAACCTTTCAGTAATACACAAAAAAACCCAAACACCCACAAAAAAAACCCACCCAAAAACCAAACCACAAAAAAGGCAAGAGAAGTGTTTACTACAGCTAGTTCAGAATTCCCTTTAGTTGAGGAGATACTCTCATGCCTTCATGAGAAGACACAGCTGGCTTTGGTGGAAATGAACAGATGAAGAATCCACAACATCACAGCAAATAAGACCAGTTAAACAATCCAGTGTTTACAGAAAAACAATCAGCAGGCTAACTGTCTCTCCTCTTCACATGGCCAAGCACCCTCAGAGCTTGGGTGTCCACCAAGAACTCAGGCTCAGGGTGTGCATGTGGGGGAGCTGCTGAGGATCCCCTTTCCCCCCACGGAAGAAATAATAAATTCCTATTCTACTGAGCATGGAGATGTATACAGGGCTTGGAAACATTTCAATTTCTCTTCAGACTAACTCCATGTTTTCAAAGTTATTGCAGAACAGTCTAAGATAGACACTAAATGTAACATTTATAAGGATGAATAAAAAAGAAAAAGTATTGGAGGTCAGCAAGTGAAAAGCTTACTGCAGTTACTGCCATTACAATAACCACACTTTTCCTAGCCTTTCCTTTCTCACTGTTTAAAATCACACATTTGTATCACAGTTTTAGCATAAATCAAGCAGACATGCAGAGTTGAAAACTAAGTATCACCACTAGCATGTTTAAGAAACAATTGTCTAGACAGGACACTAAACTTTTAGCTTGAAGTCTCTGAAATAATCAAGAAGGGAGAAACAAAAAGGAGAACAAATTTCCAACTAAAATTGTAGCCTGCAGCCTTCCTCATCTTCATTACGTGGGTATTTTTTAATTCAAAAACATCTAATTACCTACTGAAGATCTGACTGATCTAAGCCATTTACTGTTTTAGCTAACAAAACCTATTCTGCTGTAAGGAACTCTTCTCCTGTACGGCATCAAACCAGCAATAGATAGTAACAAAACTATTAGAAATAACTCCTATAAGTTCCCCTGTATGAAATCGTACCGTGATTATTTTGGGGGTGTTGCTTTCCAGAGGTCTGCTTTCCTGTCCAGTTCTAGAGCTCTCTCCACCACCTGCAACGTCATACAGGTTAATGTGCCTCTCTTTTTTGCAGTGCATCTATTATTTTCCTGAAGGAATCTGGAAGATGATATCAGATACTCTTGAGAATGATGGCTCTTTTTCAAGGGCCTCGTGAGTTTGTCTTGCTGCCATTTGCACTAGATTTGGAAGACCTGGGAAATCTGAGCTTCCACAGACTCATATCTTTGCTAGTCTCCATCAATGATTTGCATTTTCTCATACTCTATGGTCTTTTTCAGTTTTGGTTTTTTTGATGTTGTGGTGGGGTGGTTTTTTTGCCTCCCAAGTTAGTCATTACAGGATTTGTTTTGTCATTTATTAAAACAAAGGAAATAAATATTTATTAAAATAATTCATAATATTCAAGTCCCAATTTTGCCTTGAGGATTTCTAAATCTAACGCTTCTACCTCTCAAACACAGTAGTAGTTACAGTCTGGCAAGATCATTGTCCGAAGTGATGTAACATGTGGGACCAAGCTGGAGGAATGCTGTTGTTCTTGCAGATGAAAATACAGTAATGCATTTGTAGGTCCATCTAATCCTTTCTTTGCTTTTTACAGGCCCAAAGCCCTCTGGGGATCATCACAAAATCACAAAGTGTTCCCAAGTGCTGCACTTCACATTTAGGGGTTGGCTTTACTGACAGATGTGAAAACACCTAGCCAGACATTCTCCAGCAAATGCACAAGCTGATGCTGAGAGCATAAATAGTCACAGCTAAATTTAAGAATAACGTCCATTTAAAATTTAGACTACTTTATTCTAAGGGGACTTGTTTTTTAAATGCATTTATTGTTTACTGAGCTGATTAACGCAGATTTGTTATTTTCTTGCTCTAGATAAACACCAGACAAGACAAAATTCAAAATGCAGCCAGTGTCCATTATGTGTGTAAAATCTAAGTAGTGTCAGGGTAGCCCGGATCTCACTGGTATCATTTGAGGTCCAAAATATTTTCATTTAACATCGACTTATAATTGGCTCTAACCATTTTGCCTTCTCATGTGCCCCCTGCACTGTGCACTGAAGCTAATAGTATTTCCTAAAGCTAGCCATCATTTTATTCTTTCTAGCTCTCATTCATTTCCTGTAGCATATCTTCATGCCCTATAGTCATTCGGCCCAGTGCTTGTTTTTAACATGTTCCTCCAAGATTGAAACGTAGCACAGATGTCACTGTACATAAGCCTTAATCCAAATCAGCGTGACTGTTCCTGAATAATTTAGAAAGCTAGTCACATACTGATGGAATTTCTTCATTGTGGTAAGAAGCTTACAATATAGCTCAGGAAAGCATTCACATTGTACACAGGAATATCCCTGCATGTGCTACACACATTTTAAAAGTACGACTTAACAGGATAGCAAATAACTTCCAGTCAATGACTTTTTTTGTCCTCTAAAATACAATGATAATAATTTTCATTAAGAACTAGGGCCTTCCATGCCCATTAGCCTTGTGGCACTACTTATCTTTTCTGAGTGCAAAGCTGTCACTCATGTTCCAGTTAAGAAAGGCAGTAAGTTAGCAAATATACCAAAGATCCTGCTACTGAAAGTGCAAATGCTTAATAAAATATCAGAGCATCAGAATTCTTTTAATCCTTTTTAAAAAGTGCTTGACTCCACTGTAAAGCGGACATTCTGCTTAATAATGATGTTTTTAGTTAACTTTTCTGCTGACTGTTCCCACAAACAGTAAGACTGAGTTAGTTGGGCCTTCCTGTATGTCCCCCCCGCAACCTTGTTCAATATTTGCTTTAGCTCTGCATGATGCTTATGCAGCCCCTTACCCAGTGGAGATCCCTGCATCTTTATTCAATAGATTTAAAACTGGCATATATTCACCATTTTCTTATTTGTATTGAGCTACTTGTTTAGTCATGCACAATCAGAGCTGCTTGGGAAAGAAGCTGGAAGAGAGATGTAGAAGCCATTGTTGTGTTTTTTTCCCTTGCTAAGAGACATTGTTTAAATAAAACTGCCCTTAGGACTTCAGATTGACCATGTGTGGGAGCATATTAAAGAGCAACACAAAGGAGTTTTTAGGCTAAGAGACCTGGCAATTTTTTAGAGGATTAAATCTGAAAGCTTTTTTTTTTTTTAAAGGTTAAACTCAGCATTACAGCAGAAAATATTTATGAACCTTAAATCTGACTTCTTGGTGTTTTATTCTCTTAGCCTCCTCAGCTGGCTTGATAATAAATAACCCAAAGCTCTTTAAAATCTTTTCAGATACCTGTTCTATTTTGTCATGTTTCATTTCGATCTCATTTTGAAGATGATTTATATTTTGAGTCCTTGGAAATAACAGGCTAGATTATGGTCCACTGCCCTACCTTGTTGCTTACTTGTGTATTCAGTTGCTTTAGAAGCTGTGCTGGATCAGATGCTCATGATGAAAGCTGAATGCTACCCACTTTGGCCAACAAGGCACATCCAGCTGGAGCAGTGGTCAGGGCATTGACCCTTGCTTATCTCTAAGGACTTGCTCAGCATCTTCCTCCATCCATGCAAAGTCCAGTTAGGAGACAAACAAGCTTTTGCCACGTGAACCACTGCTTCAGACAGCCATGGCCATCTAACAGCTCTCAAACACCAGACTGTTAGTCAGCATCAGACCAGCCGTACCAAGCTAGAACAAGGATCCAGCCACCATTCCTGTCTCCCAAAATATTCTTGTAGCTTCTAGCAATTGGCAACTCAGACCTTCTGAGCCTGATCTGATAACTTTGCATTTAATGTCAATTTTCCTAGACGCTTTCTAACAAATGCAAACATTTAACTTTCACAGCATCCTGAAGCAAGGCCTGAGCTTGCATGAAAGCTGGATGTTACAAGCACTGCAGCAGCAACAAGAGGTGAAATTTTCATGATCTTCAGAGCTATCCAGATGACAATGTGCATTAGTATTGTGAGGGGAATAAGGCTAACTGTTTTTTAAAGACATGCACAGCACTTTAATAGTAACCAGCTCTGATCTTTATTTAGATTTTTATTTGTTTTTAAAATTCACATCTACTGAACATAGAGGCCACAAATCAAAGAACAGAATCACTGCTGCAGGGGTGTCCCATCATTTGTTTATTGTTATTTTTTTCCTTGGCCTATAAGCTTGCACGTGCCAAATTGTTAATTTTTTAACCTGTCCTCAGTCTCTCATTGAAAAGTCTGTCAAAAACCTGTCTGCCAATAGCAGATTCAGCAACAGAGCACAACTTTATTTGCCTATTACAGAAACGCAAAAATCCATTTTTATTTTGTCTCCACCGTTTTGAAAGCTTTGGTACATTAAAGCATGAAAAAATCGTATCCACTTGTTGTTACTTATTGAAGTGATTAAGATGACAAACCTGTCAAAACAAATGGAGACTTCAAGAAACACAGAGCTATTGAAAATATTTTATTTAAAAGCTCTCAAAAATCCATTCTTAGCATATACTGCACATCTCAGCATAGTATTACTGAACAAGGTAAGAAGCGAGGAGACTGACTACATACTACTGTTTCTGGTAAATCACCACTCACAGACAGATGAGCCTTCTGTATAAGGGAAACACACAGGGCTTTCTCAGTATGAAACTACTAAAAAACACACACAAAAAAAATGGTCCAAGAACACAAACAAAATTCCAACCCACAGTATATGATTTCGCATTCCTTTTCCCAAATAAAAATTCTCATGGATGTCTAAAGAGCTAGACCAGCACCTTAAATTCAACATCTGCTTATCAATTTGTGATCACAGCACTAGAGAAAAGTGTGAGGACAGAAAAAAGATATAGTTGTTATTTGAAATAAATTCCAGTGGCATACCTGCATAAAACACACGAGGAACTGGATATTTTTATTCACCCCTCAACTCCGAAGTGCCAAATTACTTTCTTAACTCAGAGTTTGTGAATCAGTTGAAATTTGCCCTGAGGTGCAGCTGCCCCTGGGGGGAGCTGTACGACAGCTACTATCAGCTCCAAGTCACAGCATAGTATGGCCAACATCAGCAAGGGAGCACCGGATCCAGCTGAAGCTACAGAGGGAAGGCAGATACAATTACTGCCTCTGCCATTTATTACTGACGTTGGACCTTGCAGCTTCACCTCGCGGGCAGCAGGATCACGCTATGGGACCCTGAGTCCTGCAAGGGGCAGGGAGTTGGACTTAATGATCCTTATGGGTCTCTTCCAACTTGAGACGTTCTATGAGTTGCCTAAAAAAAGCCAAGTCTCCACTTTGCAAATCACCATAAAACAACAGTCTTCCAGCAGCACAAGGCACCACAGTGCTGTATCAGCATTACAGGTTCCTAAATGATGTTTATCACAACAAAAAGCAGCAAAATTCTCTTTTCACACTAATGGGAAAAGTGGAAGAGGAGGAAACATTAAATAAGTTAAAGGTTTGTTTGATTTTAATTGAATGATCGAGCTCAAATTTCAGAGCATGAAAATTTCTATGTCAGCAAACGTAAAAGGTGTTTGGGAAAAAAAAAACCAATACAAGTATTTTAATCACTTGGTAGTTCTCAGGTGAAGAAGCTCATTTTAAAACATTACATTGACTCTTTCTAAGCAGATCAGACAGGTCACTAAGTGCCTACAGATTCCATCTCCAGTTTTCTAAAAATCACTCTACTTCAATACCTTACTTCCGTTACCTCTTTTTTCCTGCTCAAGAGTTTATGACTGACCTAGCCATCCTTTTGAGGAAGGGAAAGGGCTGATTAGTTATCAATTAATCCTTGCCATCCCACTTCTCTTCCGAACCCCAAGATGACTTGACCACCATGACCACTATTGGTTTTAGTGGCATTCAATGCCACTTGCAGATGAGTTTCAGGCACAGCCTTTCGCTCTGTGTGCCTGTCTTTTCACACACCAGGAGGATCCAGAAGGTGTTTTGCAGTCCAGATGACCAGGAAAGCTATGAATTCTCTAGGCAATGCCTGGTTCACTACACTGTCTGACCAGCTGAAGCACTAGCACAGATTTTGGATAAAATCGTTGTAGTCTCAGGGAACTGGAGCTCCTTTTTCTCTCAGCCTACGTCCTCACCTGAGGTTGGGGTTGTGAGTTGTTCAGAGATTCAGGTGCCATTCCTAGAAACATTCAAAATTTTCCTTCAAACATTTTTTCCAGAAATAAAATTTTTTCAGCCAGGGTGATTTTTTTAATTTTTTTTTTTTTTTGAGGAATTTTCTTCTTGTTTGGTGATATCTGTTGAGACTATACAAGGTGGAGACGAATATTTTGCTAACCTCATGCTCTGGACAATGCAAAGGGAATTGATTGTCACATGCAATGCCAAACACCCAATAGTTATCTGAAAGATAGCATAGCAAGCAAAAAGAATGAGTAATGATTGCAATATGGTTAAAGCCTAGAGTGAAAGTAGTAAAAAAAAAAAACAAACCAAACACCACACCAACAAAAAAAGGACAACAGAATAAAGACAGAAAATCCTGCATTGATAATTTATGTGTGCTAAGGAGAGAACTTTGAAACCTGAGAAGTACGGTCAAAACCCAAGAGTACAGAAAGAAGTAGTATTCAGTAAGAAAACGAAGAGTAAAATGCTATGCAAGGTATTGCTGGGAGATAATCCAGGTGGGAGACTGGGAAGAACTGTAAGTTTCAGTTCAGGAAATGTTTGCAGATGAAATAAAAATCTTTTTCACCTACACCGACCCAAAAAGCCTCAGGAAAACTAAAAACCAAAACCACCCCCATCAGATAAAAAAAATGTACTCCCCTACAGCTATCTCCTTTATAGCTCAAAACTTTTCACGCTTTTTCTATCAAATGCTAAGTAAAATAGAAAGGGAAAAAAAAAAAGGCAGCTAACAGCTCACCAGATTTTTTTTACTTTTTTTATGCCTACCCTATTAATCTGATGACAAAGATGAGGTGGGAGGTGAATAAGATATTGATTTTAGTTTTAGGAGTTCCTTAAGCAGTCAGTATCATTAATTGGATACAAAAAAACTCATGCATTTGGAAAGGCCTGGTGCGCATACATGCGGTTACAATTTAGAGAGAGGGGGAAAATACAATAGAAGCTACATAAAACTATTCATCTGAGGCACAATAGCAGAGAGATACTTTAAAATCAATTAAAGAATTATAATCTTTTGGCCCCTTTTCACTCTTTGTCCCTAAGGATATGTTGTTTTGGAAATGAATGACAGGTTTAAGATATCCAGGCAGAAAGATGCTGTGATAAAATTCAAAGCATGTCACTGTACTCAAAGGGGATTTTTTCCTCCCTGACTCTTCGTTTCGTACCTGGTTTCGGTTACGGTCACCACACTGTCTCTGCAAAATAGGACACAGTCAGAGGCCGAAGCCCAAGTGATCTACATTACAGTAGAAACTGGCACCTGTGGAAGAGGAAACCTCACCAAGATGAAGACTAAAACCCAGTTACAACCACAGTTATGATGGGCAAACCTCCCATACAAATTTTGCTGTAGTCTTCTCAGGTCATGATTTTTTCTTTTTCTTCCTCACATAACGGAGAGTCAGACAGCTGTCAGAATACAGACGTTGTATAATGTAGAAGGAACATGGAGAAATACTATGAAAGTTTCTGAAAGTTTTGTAACTCACCACCCTGGCAGGTTTGAAGACGGATATATTAATTTTCTGACACTCTGGCAGCAACTACTATGATAAAAAGGTAACAGCAAGAAGAAAAAATAAATGTCATTTCTCTGCATTAATTCGTAATATTGTTGCACATTCTTTAAATCCCTTCCTCTCCCATGAAGTCACCAGTGTAGGGGAATGGAGCAATAATGAAATTCTGCTCTAGTGAAGGAGGAACAAAGAGGTCTTTCAGTCTGTGCACTGCTATGTGAAAACTGCAATTTATATCCAAGTTGGTCACTGAAAAGTGCTCCTTCTGTAAGAGATTTTCACAGTATCTATCCAAATAACTGCAACTGCATTTTCAAATTATTCCCTGAAGAGGGGGCATTAAGTTGTCCCCAAATAACTCACACCCCTCTGAAATCTATATTTCAGGGGTGGGTTTTTTTTTTGTATTCATCAAAATCGGGGATCAATGATTATGCACATCCATAGTGTAGCAACAATTCATTAATCTTAAATCTATTTCCTACAACAGAACATTAAGTGCCTTAAATCATACAAAGCACAGATTCCCTTATGGAGCCAATACAGACCGAAAAGCTGTACAAGGAAGGTACTAGCACAAGACAGATACATACTAAACAAATGTTATTACAGAAAAATGGCAATTAAGATTCTCTTAATTAGCCTGTCATTTTGTATTTATCATCATAATGTTTGTTTTACAATGCTTTATTAAATCTGGCTTTATGACAAACAGTCTGCTGGCAATGCATCCTGCTGTGCAACATATGGTGTTACACCTAATGAATATTAATGCTGTGAAGTACAAATGGTCTTCTGGGACAAGGGCTGATAGCTGGGAAACTCCTGCAGATGGCATTATTATTCAAAGAGGTTAACCTCACATGTTTCTCATCAGGTCTCTTCCATAGCTACCTAAGTTTCTGCCTATAGGCTTTCAAGAGAAGGCTGTAATACACTAAAAACTTCAGTTATCAGGGTTGGGGTTTTTTGCTCATTTGGGGTTTTTTTTGGTGTGGGGTCTTGGTGTTTTGGTGGGGTTTTTTTGGTTCAGTTGTGTTTTTTGGTTGTTGGATTTTTTTAGGGGCTGGGTTTTGGTGGGGTTTTTTTTTGGTTGGTTCCCCCACCCCCCAAAAAAAGTTAGTCTAGCTTCATATTGTAAGTTCTTCTAGTCTTCCATTAAAAAAAAAAAAAAAATAGAGCCATCTTCCCAAGCTGAAGCTAATTCTTGTTTAGGATTTCTTACTGTGATGGACAACGTCTGGTTTTAGTTGTTCTGCTTATATTTGTGTTACATGCTCCTTATAATAGATTTGCTGAAGAGAGACATCCATCCCAAGACAGAGATATAGGGAAATGAGTCTTTCCTCTTGTTGGGGGCACTTAGTTGGACTATTGGGGCCAGAGTCACAGGTCACGGATGGACACAAAGGGACTGTGGTAAGAAGCAGTAGGCAGGTAGCTAAGCCTCAGAGGCCACTGGAAAAATCCCCTGGGGTATAGCATTATCTTCAACTCAAAGTCATTGAGCATTTGCAATTGAACCTGGAGAAGACGATCCATCTGCAAAATCACAGTCACATAGCAGTGCACAACGCCTTCTACTTCTCTTCTTGCTTACTTCTTCACTTCTGAGTTTTCTACAAAGTGTTAAGCTTCATCTTTCCCTTTTCAATTGAAAGCCTTTCACCTCCCTTGGGGAGTCTGCAGTAGGAGAGCATCCAGGCACATCCATCTAACAGACCTTAAGTCGCACCACACTTACACGAAAAGTGAACCTGTATAACTGGGAGACTCTTGAAGATGCCATAGAACCAAGATTACAGTAACTTTGAGTTCCACAGCAGTCTTCATTGAGAAAGCCTATTGACTACTTCAAAATGAGCTACTTCTACCCAACGCTGGTTCCTACACTGCTTGCCTGGCAACTTCTTTAGGGAGTAAAGCCCTCCAGAAAAAACTTGTCCTTCTATCTGTCACTTTTGTCTTCCTCTCCAGTCCTGTCTTCTACAGTGTAATCCAATCAATTGGCAAGTCAGTGGAGGGAGAGGTGGTTGTACTATCCCCAGATTCCATTTGCCATGTTTTAGTGGTACATGACTTAGTATTGTCTTTATTGAAGACAGAAGGTGCCTCATACCATTAACTGAATAGGCAGAGTTCCTCTCCACCCATTCCTTGGTGTGGAAGAGGTCTATCTACCAAAATACTCTCTCCTTTTTCTCTGGCTGAAAAATCATGATGCCAGGAGAAGCAGCGCTTGATGATTTCTAGAGCGCATCCTTTTAGGGAACTACTGCAGTTGGAGAGATTCCTACTCTGAACAAGTTTTTTATTACTTCACAGCTTCAGGAAAATAGCTCAGATCTGGCAAAAATGTGATCCAAGAAATTATTTACTGGTCTTTTCAGCACGTTAAGTTTTTAAGATTTGATTACTGAATATGGTCTTTTTTTAAACAAAAGCTACTTTCTTGTTTTAAAAATTATCCCCCATCCTCATTTAAAAAAAAAAAAACCACCCAAAAACCCAACAAAAAAATAACCAATCCACATTCAGAAGCACTAATTAGGTTTGATTTTATTACTTCCCTTTACACACACAAATCTAACAGTGTTGTTGGAAATTAATTTTGGACGCTAAAAATAAGAGTCTGAAGGAAAGTGTGTTGTATCTCAATGAGGAAAGTGATTATGGTTTTCCCTGCATAAAAAAGAAGTATATCATGTTTGAGAAATCTTCTAGATTCTTCTAGAAGCTTACAAATTAAGAGTGACAAAACAGACCCACCAGATTTCTGTAACAAGTTACTGCCATCAAGTCTGCCTATAAAAATGACAGCTGTGCTCACCAACAGTCACTTTGTTTATGCTACACCAATTATGCAGCATATTCTCCTAAACAGCTGGGCAAAACACGCTTATTTGAATGCCATAAGTGCTTCAGCCATTCACAGAACCACCCCAATATATGCTTTTGGCTTCCTCCTGCTGAGAGAAGAAAAATGTCACAGTTTGACTCAAAGAAAAATAAATACAATGCTAGCCGCCAAAATGCTGAAGATAAAGCTAGGGAAAACCAACAGCCTATTTTGAGAATATTACATTTATTTTAGCCTGTCATTTGCCTGTTGCTGCAACAAATAGAAGATACTCACAGCTCATTTATATCCAAATATTTCTAGATAAGCACCACAGAGCCAGCACTAGCTGGAACAGAAGAGGTAAATCAGCAGCTCATTGTAGGCGCTATATAGCTTTATGACTTTTGCAACACTTCCGAGATCAAAAAGCTTCAAGCATCACACAGAGATGGCCCAGGAGAAGAGCACAGAGTGCAGCGCTAAGCCAATCCCACACCTCCATAGCAAACAAGCTCCTTAAGAAGTTGACCTGCAGACTAACCCTCACAAGGTCAGGCATTAGTTTCTCAGATGCAAACTAACCTAGATTTTTGACTCTGTTTTGGTTTCTGTGTTCCATGTGCAGAGCAACAGCTAGGTCCTCTCTCACTGTAGAAGGGTGATGCCTAAGCTTGGACACAGCCTTTTGTCTAAGACACTGTTAATGGAGTTTCAGTTTTAGGCCACCATGAGGTCTGAAGTTTAATAAGGCAAAGTTAGAGTCACCGTAGTCATAAGTCTCTACCTGAAGTGCAGTAGCTAGAAGCAGACCACACTGTTCTTCCATCATCTCTTTCAAGAGCCACGTATATAATTTACTATGATTTTGTGTACGTAATCAAGGTTCAAGACTATGAAACTGTTTCCAGGAATGGCAATCGTTATGCTTCCTGCTTCCAAAGCCTGAACAGCTTGGTTGTTTGAAAGGAACAAAGTCCCCTACATAGGGCTGAGAGTGTTTAATGACACCACGTGGACAGACAAAGCTTGTTTTCTGCTGTAGGGAAAAGCTCTCAGTGCACCTGACTCCCAAATCACCTCCCAGCTCCATTCCTTGTTCCCAAAGAACATTAATCTCCAGCAGACATCTGAAGAACTAATTAGATTGACAAATTAGCACAATATACTATTGCAGAAGAGCCAGTAAAGATAGTTATGTTCTTTTAAGTCCTGAGGATCAGAAGGGTATGCGGTGAATGAATATTATAGTGAATGAATTGGCTCAGAGATTTCCTTGTCAGTGGATAGTTCCCCTTCAGTTCTTGAGAGAAATCACCTGCAAGCTACCACAAGTCTAGCGTAGGGTAACAGCAACGGGAATGAACAGGAGTCGCAGTGCATTTAAAAGCTATTCCATTTATCAACAAAAAAATGTGAGGTTTTGGCAGTCTTTGGACACAAGGTCAAAAGCTGTCCTGCCAATGTCCTCCTTCATCCCTCTGTTTTGACGCATACCTTCTATGTTTGGCTGATGCTTTTCCCCACTGCATGTTGACATCAAAGCAGAGGCCAAACTGCCGCCCACTTACTTGTTTTCCTGTTTGTTAGAGGCACCATCAATAATGTAGACAGATCTCCAGGAATAACTTTTGTTAGTTAGCTTGTGACATTTTTTGCAACTGGATCCAAAAATTGTAAAACATCATAGATGTTTCTGTGCAAGTGAGTAAACAGTAGCTACTCCTTTATGGATATTTTGGCTTAGTACTGAAGCAGTTTCTAAAGAGGCAAATTCTTCATTTTTCTTATGGGACCTAGGGAATACATCACGCCAGATTAGACTGAATTTTAAGGTAAGCAGAGACATAACTGTTTACAGTCTTGATATAATAGATCTGACAAACTCAAGGAAGAAAAAAAAAGAAGAAGGTGTGTTAGCGAGTTACACTATTACATTGCTCAACACAACAGATGGTGCTAGCTCTCAGAAGTTTTTTCTTCCTTTGCTTTCTTTTAACTTAAAATGAAAAAGGTTTTGGAGACATCAAAGATGACAGAAAGCTTACATTTTAGCCTGATGAGATTAACTCAACTTATTTGACGATTTTAAGGAAGAGTTGGCTGTCAGAGAGCAGTATGTCTCAAGTTATTTGTGGTTTAAGGACACAGAAGTTGGATCTTTGCACCCTTCAGCTATTGAACAAACAGGGCACCCACTCAGTTGCAGGGCTTTCATGCACAGTGTGAAGTTGTGCAGCCAGCATCACCCTGCCAAGCTCAGAAAAATCCTTCTAGTGTTTGGTTCCAAAACCGACCTTGGTCCCAGAATGGTGTTTGGGGTTTTTTGTTATTTGAACCCCAGCAAAGAAAAATGAAAGGGTATATCAAAGAGTTGCAAGTATTTTGTTTCTTTTAGACTTGACCATTGCCTTTTCTGATACCTACCAGCTGAGTTACTGGGCGATGATTTCCAGAACATCAGACCAGTACTGAGCTATAAGCATATGCACCATTAATAAGAGGACACACTTAGATTGCTTCTCCTTGGGGCACCTACATTCACTTTCCTGGTGCAGCAGAGCTGCCTCTGTCCTGGCAGCCCCTACCCAGCTTGGCACTCCCCTGCCCCAGTGCCCCCTGTGGATGGGACAGGAAGGAGGAGGTAATGAGGAGAAACACAGCAAAATCACTGACTCTTCTCCCTTTTCCTTACTCAGGGGGATGGCTCACTACCTGCACACTACTTCAGGGCTGGCCAGTCCACAGCTGGCAAAACACCCTAGATGGCATGGCCCCAATCTGTGGGGAAGATGATGCCCGAGAGAGACACTCTTTCAGCACTGCTGAATCCAAAGCTACAACAGCTGCTGAGAAGCCTAGAAGGTCTTTCTCTGTCTGGCTTAAGGCTCCAGTTTTGTTGCCTGAGGCATCTGCCTTCTTTTGCTTATGCCCAAAGCCCATCCTGCTTACCCAGGAGGTGCAATTAGCAATTTCCCTAGTACAGCAACTATTTTAATATAATTTTCTGATAGTTATTTCTGTTCGGTGGCTTAGCATACACTTTATTAAACTTTATTTACCTTTCAAATTTGCAGAGTTTATATCCTGATCAGCTTAAACAAGGCAATTTCCATGGCAGTTTGTGCTTGTTATCCAAATCTGAGCTACCCCATTTGAGTATTCAGTTCACTGACCCTGAAACCTCATCCTAAAGGTGCATTCTTTATAATGAGTCTCATTCCTGATAAGGATCCTACAAAGTAAACACAACTAAAATATGGGTTTGAAAACTTCCCTATTCCTCCTCCAATTCCTGTCTCCAAGGGTATCTACCAAGGTCAGTCTGTTGAACACTACCCCAGATCCCCCTCCAATGACTTCATACATTTCTAGGGAAGTTCAGTTAAAACAAGGAGAAGACAGAGAAGATAAAACCTACAATAGTTTTCATAGATGAGGCCTGCAGCTGCAACACCCACAGAGCTAACTTTTCCTGGGCTGCTGATATGGCTACTTTTCAATGCCAGAACAAAGCTCATCTTTAGAAGATCATTTTCATTCTAACAGGCTCACAGATGAAGACAGATTAAAATAACCACCCTGTCTTATCTGTAGTACATCAAAGGTGTTCTCTCTTGCACAGTATACAGAGTATTCAAGGTACAACTTTTTGGGTGTTTGGTACCTTACACAGCTGCTTCTCCTCACTGAGAGAACATAATTCAACAGAGACCTTCCTTCTGCTGCACATGCATGCCTAGGTATGAGTGGGAACAGCAGCAGACTCCTACAGAGTGTTTAGCAAAACTGGAAGAAAATTGATTAAAAAAAGTCTAGAAGATGGCTGGGCTATCAAACCTGGGCTATGCTAGCTCAGCTGAGAGCTCTTATCATACTTCTAAAGATGTTCTCTAAGCAACAGAACAATTATCTTAAGAGTAAGTAGCTGATACTAAGTCTCAGCTGCCACTTTTTCTCCGACCCCAGTCTTCCCATCACCATCAATGCCACAGTCTTGCTACCAGGTGCCTGCTTTTTCTAAGCAAGCTTGAAAATCAGAGTATCTAGGCTGTATCACAAGCACATTTTTCTCATCACTATACCATTAAGCAGGTCAATTTAGTTGGCTGAAATGAGCAATTTTTCCAGAAGATGTAAGCATCTCATCAAATGTTATGTCCTTAAGCAAACCAGCAAAGGTCAAAACAGCATTAACATTGACAACCTGCTTACAAATTGCTTCTTACACACAGAATGCAAGCAATTCACAATACTGTGTTAATTCAATAACTAGAATAGCCAGGAATCTTGTACTACGTTGTATTTTAAAATTAATTGGTGTTGTATCAATCTTAAATGTCAAGTACCAAGTTTCTAAGAGCTATGCACCATCCATGAACATAACAGAAATGGCAGGTATAATGCATCATATCTTATATACTAATAAAAATACTGACTGCTATGCTTTATAAGGTCATGGCTTACTGCTGTCTCTCAACAAAAAAGCTTAATGCAACACTGGTCTCTGCATGATCTTCATAGTCAGACTTAATGAGGAAGAATCACAATTAATGGTTTTCTACAAACCAATGGATCACAAGTGACAGGAGCTTATTCACAATTTATGAAGACCTGATTTTTTTCTCTTGGTGCTAAGAGGGCAAGAAAATTGCAAAGCAATAACGAAAAATAACTATTACACAAAATATGGTAATGCAGGTTTATAATCAGAAACCATAGACTTGCCCATTGCAGGCTTGCAGCTACAACAGGGATGAGATTTAAGGCACACTGACAGAAAAGTACTTGGCGTAGCATTTGCAAGTAAATCACCACTGTATAATATGACCTATAGAGGGCATCTTTCTGTATGATTGGTGGTTTGAAATATGAATCAGAAAGGACAGGGAGGAAAGGTGCATGATGGGGGAGAGCTGAGCAGGGAGGCAGACTTTCCTCTGCTCACTTATCAGTCTAGCAAAAAATTGGTCACAATATCACAAGCTTCTGCGACCCTCAGTACTCAGATTTCAAAATAAGGCTTATTCTGACTACCCACAACTCAAATCTAACTTCTGGGTCTAAAAGCTCATGGCCATCTGTGGCCCAGGCAGCAATAGTTCCAGTTTCCTGGCCTTTTCTAGTTTTATCTTTAGAGTGAAAAAAATCCTACAAAGGTTTACATTTATACCTTTGGGCACATATAGCACTGTCCAGTCATGACACAGGTTGGTCCCTTGCTCCTTTTTGAAATAAAGGGATCATGATATAAAAATTAGATATTTTTCTATTTAATCTCCTGGAGGGAAAAAAGGGCAGGCAGTTTAGTAGGCAGTCTTTGAAAACCTCTGATGCTCATTTTCAAGTTAGCTCCATGCAGCATGTGCTGCCAGTTCTCATTTCTGTTTAAGACATGAAACGCCTCCACTAGGCAGGACTTCAGTCAGTAAGGCTCAAGTACCAGATGCTTTCCTGTGGCCTGGGTTTATAGTTCACATGAAGGAGGTTCTGGAAGATGACTTCTCTTATTTACTTTCTCTGGCCCAATTACTCTGGTTATCTGCCTCAAGTTTGATGAGAAGCATGAAGAGGCTCCAAGCCAGCCAAGAGAGCCACCTTCAAAGCAGCCTTCAGAGAGGCTGGGGTGAAGCCTTTGAATCAAAATAAAGAAAGTGGACAAGGAATACCAGCTCCTAGATGAGGACCTACCAATTATTAGTACTGAAGCATTAGGCTCCGCCCTTTCCCCTCAACCTTTATACAATATTGTCCCTCTGTGGATCACAGGGTCATTTTAGACTCCTCCTAAGTTGCACATAGCTCTGAAAGTCCCCAGGAGACAACACTGCCACCTGCAATAGGTTGCACAGCCATCCTAGATTTAGACCAGGAGTGTCAGTTGTGCAGCACCCAGGCTGCTCAGTGGCTCAAACCCTCAACTTTTCTGGCTCACAAGAGATCTCAATAAGCCAAAGAAGAAAAGCAAGATGACCTCCTTTATCAATTTGCAAGCTAAAGTGGAAAATATAAAATGGAAGTATACTGCTAAAACATTAGTAACCATACAGGACAAGCAGAGATTCACATAGATTGAATAGTTCCACTACCTGCATCAGCTATGACAATTAGCAAATTAAACCCCCTAATTCAGTAATAACGCCTCATGTAAAGGCATGTATCCAGATGAACAGCAATATCTACAGGGTCTTCCCCTCCCTCTCCCTTCCACTTACAAAGAAAACAAACTGGTAAACAAAGGCAACTGGACAGCCCACAGTCAAACATGGCAGCAGCTGAGGTGGCTGCACTCTGCCACCCTGGATCAGCCATGGGCTGCCTGGGGAAGCGTGTCTTGCAGCACAGTGCTGCAGAGGGTTTGAACCAACACACTCTGTAAAACGTACTTTGCTTGGTTTCTACTGGAGCACATGCTCTTTTGCAGCAGGAGGCAGCAACAGGAAAATATAAACTGGAATAAGTTTGGAAGGGGTTTGCTTGCAGGACACTAATATAAAAGCACTGGTGTTAAGGCGAGCATCATTGGTTCAAAGCTTCCATGCCCACTCCCCTCCTCCTCTCCCCTTCTAGAAAAAGTTTTAGCACCTAAAGCTAAATGTGTTTTCCATATTAACATTTTGCTTAAGCAAACCCACTGATTGCTTTCCCTGTCGTAGCCAGTTACCAGGGAGATACAAATGAAGGCAGAGTGATGAAACCTGGCACAATAATTCCAGCTATGACATAGATTGTGCACTCTTAGATTAATTATTGAATTGGAATGATTAGTTACAAAGAGAACTCCTGTTTTCCTTCTGCAGCAATACATGCAAATCAGAGCAGGCAGCTGGTGACATCAAAAGGCCTGGCCGGCACATCTGATTTTCTCCTTGCATCTGCTTAAGTCCACCGATTCAGATTTATACCGGTGTGGAATAGAGAATAATCAAAGCCAGCGTGCGCTATTTGAGTTAGGGCAGAAAATGTCAGCAACCTTAATCTTTATAAGAAATCAATCAAGCAGGGCTTTAACGTAGTCTTGATGTTGTACCCGAATCTGCTATTGCATAATGATAGATGCATGGTAGGTAACATAGCTTGAAAGCAGGGAAGAGATAATTGAAATACACGTGTAAACTATTACACTGTTACTGACTGCAGGGAGGGCAGGGGGAGCAGCAGCAGGATGCCTTCCAGGTGGAGCTCCTGGAACCTGAACTGCCTAATCGCACCTGGAGGAGGCACATAGCAAGGGAGAAGAGCACAACAATACCTCGTCTGTTGACTTACAAAACAAAATAAAGCTACAGATGCACACAGTATAACTGCAAATAAGAGCTGTGTCACGGCAGTAGGGCAGATCCTGGTTAGGACCCTGTAGCTTAAGGGGCTGCTTTCCTTTAGATGGGCTGATAGTGGCAGGAGGCAGAGTGAAGTAGGAAGGTGGAAGGAGCCGGGGAGGTGCAAGGGGCTAGCAGAGACAGCATCAGCCATGCCCTGCCCTGGGCTAACTCCAGTTTGCAAACTTTTAGCAACAAAAGTGGCTCTAAACTGGATTTAGTCCAAATAAAGCCAGTGCTGCACACGCCCCACACACACCCACACCTTTGGAGAACAGAGCACCCAAGCTGAGCCAAGCAGGCTCTGTGATGGCAAATGCTGGTCTGCTGGGAAGAGCCTTCTGGGTGACAGTATACAGAAACAAAACAATCAGTAAAATTTATGCAGGGGTCTAATGGTTTCTCAATAACAGTAAGAGCGGAAAAACACTTTTAAAATCCTCAGTGCATTTTCTACAATAATACATCTGAGGATTCAGCCCAAATACTTTATTTTTATGCACACAGTTATTTTAGTCCCTGATATCTGAGGACAGGAACTTCAGAAGTCATCCCATGCAATGCTAAGGAAACAACTGGAAAGCAGATCAGTTTGCAGGGACCTATTTGGCATGGATTAGCTATTGTGTCTAGTTATTAGAAGTGATAGAAAATGGAACTGCATCTTTCTACATAGATATAAGTGTCAGAGCTGTCCTTAGCTGTGAAAGAATAATTAGTACAAGAAACAAAGACAGAACATTTCATATAAACACCGTGATGCACAAATGATGAACTTTTAAAGCTGTGTGCTCTTGCAATGCTAGAGAAAGTAATAAAGCAGACATAATTAATCTTGGTTATAAATGTACAAAAAGCCTGCACGTTTACCCACCAGGCACAGCATATGTCCTGCTTGCAGTTGTGATTTCCTCCCCATGCTCCTAGTCCAACTGGATTTTGTTCCATCCTCCCCCCCCATCTGTGGCCAGTTCCCATTAAACACAGATAGATGGTCGAACTCTTTCAAACAATCATTCCAGTTTGACAGCAAGTTTGTTTCTGCTTTACACTCTGAATGGGAAATAAAGCTGAATGACATTGCAAGTGATGACATCAGCATTAATACAGCCTCAAATTTAGATTATGTATAAAACATTTCTTCAGCAATTCCCCAAACCATTGGTATCTTTCCTGGCCTCCAATTGCAATGCATTAGCCAAAAAAGATATGCTTCATGTAGAACACTTGAGAAAGCGAGTTCTGGAGATGCTTTGCTCTGGTGAGGGCTTGGAGCTGTATACAGCATAAACCCCCAACACAAGAGGACTGAAACACTACAAGCTTAGCTGCCACCTGCTCCTGTCTCCCAACACAGAACTTTGATGCTGATCTGCAAAATCCCTTTCTCCCGCACCTGCACTTTCTCCCACCCTTCAGAGAGCAGCAAAGTGTGAAGCAATGGGGGACTTCTCAGCTCTCCCCAGTGCTCAGGGGATTCCCAACCACTGTGCAAGGTAGGTGTCCCGTGGGGGTTGGCTGCCTCTGTTGCAAGCTGGCAGCACACAGGCAGGCACCAGCAGGAGAGTCAAGGCAGCAGAGGATCCAGCCCACAGCCCATCCCAGGCTGGGTCGATCAAGTCCTTTCAGGGGTCCACTGGCACATTTAACCTGAAGATGTTCTGTATTTGTAGCATCAAAGTATTTTCATCAAGACCTGTGCTATTTGATGTGCATATGGTTCTTATTAGTAAGGAATGGTTTGGGCTCTATGAAGAGATTAACTTTGGTGAACTTGTTCATTGGGTAAAAAACAACTTTCAGATGTAGAACTTCTGTGATCCTTACTTACTCAGGATGATTTTATGATATGAAATAAACCAGTTGCAAAATCAGTCTTGCTTCTTGCAAACTCTGGGAGTGAACAGCAATAAAGGGCATATTCATCAAAGGTTAAGGCTCACAGTGAAGGAGTCCATATGGCTTTAGACTGGAGGTGGAGGGGGGCAGAGGCAAAGGAGGGGGAAGAAGGGGAAAATTACACTGAGGCCAAAAACCATGAGAGCTGCTGAACATTTGAATGAGAGCATTGCATCAGGAGGCCTGAATGCTGTTTCCAGAGATAAGTCCAACAGACAGCGACTTTGTCAAATGCTAAAGGGAGAGAGTAGGACTCTTGAAACATTGACACTGCATTTGCCAGGCTCACTAGAGTGGCTGAAGAAGTCAGATGAGCATGCAAATTGAACAATAAAAGAAATCCTGAAAGTAAAATTGGGAATATTTAATTTCAAACTATTTTAGTCTCATTATTTGGATATTTCATGTAGCTATTTTTCAAGAGCTACTAAATATTGCATTGTTGCAAGACAAAACACTATAAGTAAATTTATTTCAAGCAGGAAGAGCTTTATTGCTCTGAAAGGTTTCCCTAGTTATTTCAAAGTCAACAAGGATTGAAAGCCTCCCGCTACAGAAAATTCTACAGAAAATTTTAAAATTCTGGATATTAAAGTGGCATATATAAAGTCAACATTAAAAAGAACTATTTAATTACATAAAAATGAAGTGCACTGACAAAATGGGAGAGAAATTTGTGTTGATTCAACTTAAACACAAAAAAATATCTATAGGTAGTAGGCAAAAAGATCTCAGGAAGAAATAGCTGCTCCTTGTCAGCCAAGAATAAGGAAAAATACAAGACAGGCAGAAAAAGGGACTTCAGTCCCTTTCACTGTGGACTACATCGCTCATTTCTGTGGGAGCTGCTCAACACTAATAGCTGGCGCCCCCAAAACAGCACTGAAGATTCTCTCCAGTTTGCCAGCAAGCCGATAAAAACTGGGCAGTTCGGCATGAGCTGGGGATTGAGTGAATCAGCCAGTGCCCCAAGCATATGACCTGAGGTATCATACTGCAGTTTAGCTAGCATTTGCTCCAGACCTGCTTCTACCCCATATATCACAGAGGAAAAAAAAAATAGTTTAAAGTGTCAGTATCATCAAGAGATTTATAAATGGCAAGGTTTAGTTACAGCAGATTGAATTCATGTCTGCATCTTATCAAATTGGGGCCAAATTATGCTACAGATCTGAAGTCTAAGGCAAGGCACATGGAACAGACATGCTATTCATTTGCATCCAGGGCTCAAAGGAAAGGGCCAGATGTGGGAGGTAAGGTGAAGTATCATTTAACCATAGATGTTAAATCCAGATCTTAAAGTGTGCCAAGGGAAAAAAACAAGTGAACAAACCCATCTGTTGTTGTTGGTTAACTCGATTATAGCCGCACATCAACATGGAAGAAATTCCAGTGTGCTGCACAGCTTTTCACTGTGATAGAGCTTACTGCATCCCTGAGCTTCCCCAAGAGGTAAGGGAGAATGCTTTATGCAACTAAAAGGTACAAGATAGCTGTTCACATTTTCTTCTTACCAGCACATGCTGTACAACTGAGACAGAGTTTAAGTTGTAGAACCAGTATTCAGAAAAGCTTGCAACACAGTCAGACTTCTCACAGCTTCTTTAGATTTCCTCATGCTGAAGCAGAATGAAAGTTATTCCAAAGACTGAGAAATGTCAGTTTAAAATATTCCTATGAGAATTTGGCACCAGTGATCTTGCTTAGTGTTTTCACTGTAAATTAATTAGCTCTTCTACAGACACATTTTCTATTTATAACACATCCCTCTGTGATATTGATGCTGACTTCTTCCTGCCTAAATATTAGATGCCATCTGTGGGTTCCCCGTGTTTCACCCACAAGTCAAACAAACAAACCACAACAGAAAGCACTGCTATCAGTGCATTCAGAAACAGACTTCATGGTATATTTTGAATTTGACAATATATAACAGACAACATGTATATACAGAAAAGAAAAAAAAAAAGACTTACACGAGTAACTGTCCTGGCCTTCTGTGAAAAAAGGATTTAGACACACCTTTCCTCAACACTGAAGGTCTCTTATGCCCTGATGATAGGGTTGGATGCACCCTGTCAATCTATGTTTCATTAAAATAATCATTAAGAAACTGAACCCAAACCTACAACAAAGTCACTAGAGGAACACTCCATGCAAGCTTTCAACACTCTGAAGTCAACTGGAAAGCAAAACATCACAGAGGATCTTACAATTAAGAAGAAAAGTAAAATTAAATTTCTCACTGAATCCCATGGGGATACAGAATTCCCTGTCTTTTCCACCCAGGTCTTTGCTTTTGGTCCTCCCATCTCATATCAGCTGCAGACTTTGACCATCCCTGAGTAATGAGGCTATGCAGGTTCATGGTACCCTAATCCATTTCTTCAAACCCACTCTTCCTGGTGGCAGTTGCCAGTCTCCCCCAGCCCACCTGTCAGACCTGGGCCAGCATCCCATGGGAAATAGTGAGATGCCCTCCCTTGTCTGCAGCAGCTCTCCTTCACCTCCAGAGGATCAGGCCAGGAATGACGAACTCTGGTTATAAATAATAGGGTGGGACCCTCTGTAATCTTTTCCAATTTCATTTTATTGTGGACAGCATGCTCCTAGATGAGATAAAGCCAACAATAACAAGCTGTTCCATAGCATGGTCTGGAAAGCTTTTGGTAGGTGGGTAGGAGTTTGGGCTTTTAACTTTTCGTAATTTCTCTTTAAAGATGTCAAACTCCATAATGATTATTCCAAACTCTTGTGATTTCTAGTAGCATGTTTGCAAAAAGGTGCTAGGAAGAGATAAAGATATTTTAAGGTCTTTTTCAGCTT
>KZ506157.1:212256-222478 GCA_002844005.1 Limosa lapponica baueri | reverse complement strand
CAGAGTCTTGCTCTTTAGTAAGTTTTTAGTGTGCTTACTAATCAAATATGAAAATAAGCATGCCATCAGCAACACCTTTTAGTTTATGAAGGGACTTGAAATAAAACCTCACATACTTCTCATGAAGTTGAGTTAGAAATTAATGAAAGGTTTTCCAGCTGGAAATTATCATTTGCTGTAAACATCTCTCTCCTTTCTTTTTATCAGAAGGCCAAGCATCAAAGTGTAAACAAGGGATTTTGGAAGTATTTAACAAGCCACAGCACAGTCAAAACCAAAAATGCTATGTAAGCTTCGGGTATAAAGAAGTTCCTCAACTCTATCAAGGTAGCACTCTCTAGCCCTAGCACTTTTTTGCAAGACCTATTTTCCTCAGTGCTTCTCTTGCTGCCTGCCAAAACCCATAAGATTTATCCTCAGCCTCCTCTTCTTTCTGCCTTTTATACTAGATCTTATTTTCCCCTATGTTTTTAAACATTCTGGTGATAACTGTGCCTTCCTACTTCTGACCCTCTCCAAGCTTATGCTCAAGACCTCCATTTCTCAGCCTCTGTGCTCTGCCATCAGATGATTTTTGAGTTTGATTTTTTGAGTTTTGATTCAGCTCACCACATTGCCCTAGAATTTAAATGTTGTACAAGTTCTGTTTTTAAACATGAGTAATATCTGATAACCATAACTACAAAAGACAACACTAAACAAAGTTTGTGCAACCAAGCAAAGCAAGAGACTGCAAATTTTGTCTCACTCCTTTTAGTAGGAAGCTTATTCAGACGTTGAAATATCATTTAAATCAGCACTGAAACTTGCTCATAACAGAGTGATTTTGGGATACTCCAAAAACTTGAGCCTGTATTAGATTATGCTGATGCAGTCAATGTGGTATTTTACCAACAGATAAATCGATTCCAAGTTGTTCCTACAAAGAAGCAAATGGTGACTCTTACTTCTCCAGGGGAGAGCTGGGCTCTTCACTTTGGTGAGAAGGAAGAGTGTAGCTGCCATACCAGAAGAGACATGCAGAGGCTCAGGTGCAGCAAACCCTTCTCACAGAGTGCCAGGGCAGGACCCCAAAGTGCCCCCATCTCGAGGAGATGCCACACCTGCCCTGTCACATCCAAAAGGAGGAGCAAAACAACACAGTGCAATTCCCCAATACACAGGGGTACAGGTGCCGCAGTAGGACAGGAGAAATATTCATTGCCCTGCTCCACTAAGCATTGCCTTTGGCCACACGCATGATCCTAATGTATGATAAATTGTACTGTCTCAGAGGACGACATGCAGCTCTTTGTCTCCGAGTACAATTTCCAAGGTTTTTTTTCTGTTATGCAAAGGGTAAGTCAAAGCTCTGATTTATGTGAGGCTACAGCTACTGCTTTGCAAGGGGGGTTTTGGTGTGTGTTTTAGACTCCATGCTCATGTCCGGTGCACAGGACAAGCACAAAGGTGGTGACATTCAAAGTAGCAAAAAGGATATGTGCTCATCTGTCATTCAGTGACAGCAGAGCTTGGACGCTTGGCTTCTGCACAACTCTAAGTCTCTGTAACTTAATAAGTAGGTAGGTAGGCTATTTGGAACCCCATACACTTAGTTTAAATACGTAACAATAACAGAGAAGAGCTAGGGACACAGTCAGAAAAAAAAAAAAGTATTATCAGTTCAACTGACAAATTCAAGAAGCTACTGCTATTTTCTGCTTTGATTTATTCAGGCAAAGAAAAAAGAAAAAGAGCGTACAGATTTAAATAACTGAATTTACACAATTCACACTAAAGGAAAGCCCAGCTCTTCAATGGCGGAGGTTCAGCAGTGTTTGCCCAGTCACAAGTACACCAAGGTAACATGGACATAGACCAGACTTGACACACTCCAGGACATCTCTTTGGCAATATTTTACTTGCTGGAACCAAGTATCCTCCTACCAACGCTATTGAACAAAAACTTTAATTGGAAGTTATTTTTTACATCCTAAAAAAATAAAAAAAATAAAAATGTTCTTCACCTTCAGTGTCAACAGACACCCCTAAGGGGTTTAGTTTCCAGAGCCCAGTTTCCTAGCCCCCACTGAAATTCTGGTAATGGAAATTTGACATGCAGAACCTGAAACATCCAAAGCCACTGTTCTTATTAATTAGGGGCCTCCTGCCTTCAGATTTCTTCCAAAAGTCAGTTTTTCCTTTAGCTCCTCCAGACCTCCCTCGTTTTACTGTTTCAGTTGCTCCAACTTCAGCTCTGCAATGCATTTACTGGAACTGTCGAGGTATGTCTATATGGCAAGGCTAAAAAAAGAAAGCCTAAATCTTTCACTAAAGCTCACAAGGTTCAACTAGATGAGACACAGTCAAAAATCTGATCAGCAGTGCCTAATTAGCATAGAGGTGGCCCTCTATCCCTGGCATAATCGGCAGTAAAACATGAAATAGCAAGAGGAAGAAAGGATGGGATGGAGACAGAGGTGATCATCTTAAACAACTGTCTAATCATTCATAACCCTGATTCACATTTATAGTAAAAACATCCTCTTCCTTTTCATCAGCATGTGTTGACACCTACGGTAATTATTCCCAGAAAGTTAACTCTCTGAGGCAATATTTCTATCCTGCTTAATAGCACAAGTACCAACTTGCAGCTATCAGTACTGATGAGCGGTGACATCCTCCTGTCAGCCAACTAATTTGTTGGCAGAAAATGCCACAGACACTTTCTTCTCTATCTTTCAAAGCCTCTCATGCAAACAAGGCAGAGTAATTAGCACTGACCTTTGGCTAATGCTGGTTGCCAATCAGCAGTGCTTCCCTACTCAGCTCTTGCATCTATATATCCCCATTTAACAACCAGGAGCACAAAATATGCACAGGATGCTCACAGCAGGCAAATGGCAGTGCTCACAATCTGGTCACCATCAGGGTTAAGGATGTTTCCCTAATACTGCTAGGGACTCCTATGGCAAGTACCCAGAAGGAACAAAATTTCATGACACTCCACACCTCATAGAATTAAAGGCAAATTTTAGACTAAAAAAACCAAGAAAACCCACAAACAGAGAACAAAATAAACTTGACAGGCAGTTTTCATTCAGAAAAACCTTTAGTGAAAAAAAATGCAGGCAATCTGGAAGTTGCAGAAAGTGTGGGCAAACTGAAATATTACAGTCTGGTCTGGAAATGGGACTTGCTGGTCTGAGACAGCCTTTTTGGAAAAGGTTATTTGAAGCTTCAAAACACTAAGGTTCAACAGTTGAAAGTGACCACAAAATGCTCCATTACTATTTTCAGAAGTGACATCCCCAGGACATGGAAGGATGCAGGGGGCTGTCCAGATGAGGGGGTCTGTCCATCTGTCTGTCCCCCTAGTGAGCAATCTCCCTGAACCTCCAGGGTTTATTCTGAGCTCCCCTGCTCCAGGCAAATTGGTTACAGTCTCATTCACTGTCAAGCGAATCCAACAGAAGATAAATCACCCTGCGTTAATCTTTTACAGTCTACATATAACACAAAAGAGCAGTAACTTGACACTTTAATCATGGTACTGTTACAAGCTGCTGTTCCCCACCAGGCTGTGAGCACCTCCCGCACTTGGGCCCATCGTCACAAGCCACCCCACAGCTGTCACAGAGTGAAAAATACCATTTCTGCCTATTTGCAAGCATAAAGATTAATATAGAAGTCAGTGGAATTTGCTGGTGCCTACCAGCATAGAGGAGGAAGAAAATAGTCCTGGAGCTCAGCATCCCTCTGCTGCCCCACCCCAGAGGGTTTCATCTTGCACTGAAGATGCTGAAGTGCTGGCATGGGGATCAACACGATGGGATTCAGGAGCCAAAGGCCGTCTTCTTCATACACCCCAAATACATACACAAGAGATTCTCTTTCAAGTTCTGACAAAGCTTGACCTGACTCCAAATTAAAATAAAATTTGACCCTAGGAAGCCATTTGCCAATGGGAAGCATTTCTCCCTGCAACATCCATGGGGTTAAGCAACTACATAAACTCTCTCTGCTGTTTTCAGCATCACCAGTGGGCCAAATATAGCAAAATACAGTCTTTCATGGATGGAGAGAAGGAAAGGGTTGCTTCAGAAACCCCTAAGTAGTGATCTAAATCACAAGAAAATATGTACCTAACCTATCTATCAGTAGTCTACACTTAAAGAAGCCGCTTTTGCCTCCACCATAGCAGCTACGTGTTTTGAAATCTAGGGATAGCAAGCTGGAACATATTCATGCAGAGGGGGGAAAGGAAGGTTTGTATTATCCTTATTATTAAATTGCAAGCAAGGTCACATTTCTATAGAAAATGAGTCCTGCCCAAAACATTTCCATCAGCCAACAAGGCAGACATACAGGCTATATCTAGAAGTAAAATTGAGACAAATCTAGAAGTAAAATTGAGACAAATCTTAGAAGTCGTGTACGCTTCTCTTTCTTTAGTCATTCCCTTTGGACTAGGCTAAATATTCTTGGACAATTTTCTTTAGGAGGTCCTGAGCCAAAAGCTTTCCAGGGAAAGCTGCAGTTTCTCAACACCTTCAACTACCAGGCAAGCTTGTAGATATACACATATGCATGGATCATATATACATAACACACACAGAGCTGCAGGAAGATATTTGAAACAAAGTACCCTTTCTTATTTACTTTACAATCATCATGGGACACAACAAATTAACTGAACTAATCAGCTAATAGAGAGCATTAACTCTTTCAAAATCTAGATGTTGTGGTTCTTGGATATGGGAATTGATACCAGACAGTCTTTAGTCACTGACTGTGTTACTGATTATGTCCAATTATGGCAAAGAAAAAGGAGTCTGAAATGTTTGAGCTGGGGCAGAGAGAGAAGCGTAATTCGTGCCTTATGTTAGGCAGATCCTCTTTAGCATTATAGCATTATTCAATTATTCACAATCTATTTACCATCAAGGAGACAATCCAGCCATGTGCTCTGTAATATTTACCATTTCACCAAGATGTCTGATGCTAACATGTTCTATTAATAGGGTACCAAGGGGTGACGCTGAGCAAAACTGCACTGGAGTGGTTCAAATCATGTTCAGCTCACAGACAATTTGTCAAGGTGGGAGGTTGAGTTTCAAGCCTGGAATGTAATTCAATTCAGTGTCCTGACAAGGGGCGGCATTAGTGCCTTCTGTGCACAGGGTAAGTGATACTCCAAAAGCCTGCAACAGACCAGCAACGCTATTATCCCACACGCCCTCCATAAAGAATGCCTTCTGTGTTTTAGCACCACAGAACTGCTCTTTCTTTTTGCTAAGATAATTAACTGTGTGATCTTTTTACTTATCACTGTGTCTGGCATCCATAGTTCTGACACATACACAGCATTCAGAGTAAAACATAAAGCACTCTTGCTTAGAGGAGGGATTTGAGCAAAGTATTGCTTTAAAAGATCAACTTGTTTCACTGCTTTTCCACTGTAGTCTTCTCTTCCCCCAGCCTCAAGTTAAGGAACAAAAAAGAAAAAAAAAGTAATCAACCTATATCAATCACAAGAGACACCTTCAAATTCAACAAAAGATTTGCAGCTACCAAGCAGCTGCAAAGTAGGCTGAGACCATCACCCTCCATGCTGAGGATAGTATCTAAGATGCTTCTAATCCCTCATGCGTCCTTAAGCATAAAATTCTTTCCTTCCCTCCCACCATATACATCTTTGATTTAGGAAATATCTTTATATTGTGTTAGTCCAGCACCTACCTTCCCAGTTAAGGGTGGCAAGTGGAAGTCTGGAAGGGAAAGAGGGAAGACAGTTCTATTTCCACCATGCAAAAAATATATGTTACAGGGAATATTATCACTTTTTTAAAAGAACTCACACCATAAAATGATATAGCCATCATATGCATAAACCTTATGGATTATAATGTACTTCATAAAAGCAGAAACCACCAGGTTTAATTAAGCAGAGCCAAGCATCCATCCTAAGGGATATCTAGTTCAGGGCTCACAGGGGCACAGGAAGTCTAATGAAAACATATTTAAATCCCCCTACCCTCAACAGTTCAGGAAGCAAAATACTACAAGGATTGAGGCAGAAAGAGAGGGTCAGTGAGACACAGGAGCAAAAGAGAGACACAGGAAAACACTGGCTTCTTGGCCACCTTTCTGGAGCTGCAAGGATGGCAAATGGATCCCCAGCTCAGTGCCCCGTACCAGTGCTGGGTGACTGGGGAGACCATTTCCCAGAGCCACTGCTCCCCCTCACAGCACAACTGGGTGCTCTGCAGCCACACGTGGCTGTCCACCAACTCCCAAGGTGGCAGCAGGGCACAGCCTGGGGATTAGTGCCCAGGGAGGAGGGTGGCAGAGAAAAGACCATAAAGCAGGTGGGTATAGGGCAAAGGGAGCCCACATTCAGCAAAAAGGAGGAAGAGAAAGAAAAAGAATAAAAATGCGAGAAGCTGCTCTCTACGCTGCTTCGTATTTAAGTCTAACACAGAGTCACCTCCAGAAATGCAGGGGATGATTTTGTCAGCATTCCCATAGCATGGTGCAAGGCTTATGCTAGAAGCACAAAAGGCATCCAAGTGCCATGACGAGAGCCTAGGAAAGGCTACATGAGGAAAATCCTCACTACTTTTTAAACCCCCACCAAAGCCTCAACTCCTAGCAGCTATACCACTTACTGGGCATTAAACCACATGATGACGATCAGTCAACCCAAACTTTAACATGCATCTGTCCACACTGTTTCCTTTGAACAAACATGCCAAACACAGCAACAAGCCTTTCACTTTCCAACACTAGATGCTACTAAAGCATAAGCTACGATAACTTTTTTTTTTTTTAAACTCAAGCAGAGAGCAGGACAGATCAGAACAATGGGGATCCATGGACAAGCCTGCTGCCTGTCTAGGCAGTTACGGACATGTGAGAGCAGGGTCACAAAAGAGGGCTGCCACCACTGCTGGTTTCAGTCCAGCAGCTTTCACTTCTCAGGTTGAAAAGAAATTTCTGCATCACCCCAAGGCAAGGGCAGGCACAGAACTCCTAGCACATACAATGTCCCAAGGTTACAGGGCCAGGCACACCAAGGGGCTCCCTATAGAGATGGGTTTCCCCCACCTCAGGGGCTTCCAGCTTACCTGCAACACAGCAGTCAGGAAACCCTCCTCTCAGCTGCCACATCACAGCCTCTCAGGCCAGGTTTTAACCTGTGATATCCTACAGACTAGCCCATACCATCTGCTACAAGACAGCTCTAAGTTCACCTCACATTTGAGAGCACCAACTAGGACAATATCAGAGATTATTTTACCTTTTGTCAGCCAGCAGAGAGCAGCCCTTACAAAGTCATGGCGTGCTTGGACATCAGGGAAAACCAGCCACACTTCCCCCACGTTGCTTTAAGTATGCACAGCTGTGACAGGGGAACCTGCATTTACACCCGTGCAAAGAAGCTGCTTTCAGATTACATAGTATTTTAAACAGGTGCTGGGGACTATATGTGATAAAAGGCCATAAAAAATAGGCCCATTAACCCCAGGGGTGGTGTTTTTTTTGTTTCTTTATAACTGTTTTTAATTGATTCTGCAGGATAGAAAACCAGAGTAACCTATTAATCCCAATATAAGTTTTTCCCTGAGTAAAAGTTTGGACTGGATTTACTTCTACCCAAATCTGTCCCCTGTGTAATTCTGTGGAAGACAATCACATTACAGCATGGGAAAATATACACTTCTATATCTAAATGTAAGCTCTCTTTATTATTCACTGCAGATGGATGCAGGTGTAGGTAGTGGCTACTGATACCATTTAAAAGCTCAGCTACACAGCTTCCCCTAAAGATATGTGGATGCTAAAAGGAAAAGTTTGAAGCTGCACAGGTCAAATGTTAAGCTCATAACAACAGAAACAGAGGTTCCTGTAACAGGAGGGCAAATTTCTGGTTGCTTGAGTCTCCAGTGTTTCTCCCTGATGACCGCAGGGTCCATGACAAGGGATTCCTGAGCACTTCATGCACCAGGAAATATCCATCTAGATGATTGGTAGATGCATTTTGGGCCCCTGGGCACATGACATATTTCTCTCTCATATGTCAATACGTGAAACCACTCTTTCTATACCAGATGATCATTTCCTAAGTATTTTCCGGAAGGAGGTAAATCCCTTAACTGCCTTGGAATAAATCTGCAAGTCATTAGGCATCTTGAGGGGACATGAGGCTCCAGCTGTGCCAGGCTGGAAGGCAGTGCTCCTTCCAGGCTTGGAATAGCAAGAAAGGGGACAGGCATCTTTCTACTTAAGCCTCAAAAAACATGATACAAGCACAATACAATTTGATCATCTTTCATTTTTGTTTTTGTTTGGCTGCAGCCCAGGTAGTTTTGATTTTATGGGTTATGGTTTTTTCACTCTCATCAGTTAACAGGAATTAAACAAAAGGGTAGGCCTCATGTGTTTGATCAACCCACCCATGCCGTTTTGTAAACATCCAATGAATCTACATGTGGTATCACTCAGTTAATAAATAGCAGCTCATGCTTTCGCTATCCCTGTCACTGTGCAGTGTCCTGAAAGGCAGTGTAATGCACCAGCTCATCAGAGACAAGCAACAGGATGCTGGTTTTCACTGAGAAACTGCATTTAATGTAGAATTGGAGTTCAAGACTGCAGAGGTCCAACATAGGGATTTCACAACACCTTCAGAGGCACACCTGCAAATCTGAGCATGCTATAACGAAGCAGTGTTTCTGGTGGGCTTCAGCCCAACTCTCTGTTTCAGAGGCCACTTTCCACCCCAGACCCACCGTGCCATGAAGGAGTCTTGTTCTCTTTGTCAGAAAAATCCTGAAGAGCAAAGGAGCTCAAGGCTATACGGGAAATGTTTTGCCTCTGGATAGGTTTTATACTGCTTGTAGCTCATGAAATTACTCATAAGGAGAAAAAGAAAAGGGTCAGGGTGTGACATTGAAGTTTGCACAGGTGACACAAATCATCCCCTTCTGTCCAACAAGAGGCTTTAACAAGACAAATCTTTTGCTGTAAACTGTAGTCAAAAGAGAACAAAATTCTCAGGTTTGTGTCTATGCCTATGACACCCAGCTAAAAACACTGATTGGTTTTGTTGTGTTTGTTAACAGATCTGCTGATGACTTCTTTAAAAATGTTGGTTTTCCTCTGTCTGCACCTGCACTGCTCAATGCATCAAGCCCTGTGACTGCTCAGTTTTGGTGGTGCTGGCTGCATGTTGCCTTGCTCTCAGGCCCTTTTGGTGGTCAGATGGCAAAATCGTTATTTTATGTATGCGGTTATTATTTTTTTCTTTCAGGGTGAGGCAGAGAAGGGGAGGACTGTGCTGAAGTCCATCAGGAAGGTGTAACAGAAGGTGCAGGTGCTGTGTGGGAACACTCAGCTGGCTTTGATACTTGCAGAACGGTGGGGCACACCAGCAGAAGGATTTGGTGAGGCCTCATCCTGCCAAATACCCTAATATTAGCTCTCTTCAGAAACACACACAAAGTGTGTTTTAAATGAATGAGCTGATGTACTCCAAAAATGAGACCATGAGTGAAGAAGAAAACAGTGGAACTCAGTATAAATCTAGTACACATCTACTAATTTTCTTCAATTTCCCAACACCCACAATGCAGGGCACAGATGTTCACATGGGTACAAATCAAGATTAAACATTGCAAATGGTACTGGATAGATCTAAGATAGCTTGTGTCCTCTGTATATTCCTGTCCCACCACCTTGCAGGTGCATGGTTTTCAGCAGGATTGCTTGCAATGCCCTTGGGCAAACACCTTCTCATTAGGAAATGCTGATTTGTTGAAATTCCAATGTTCTATGAACATTCTAAAAATATTTATCCCCAAAGAAATGTGATAAGCAGCTAATAAGTTTACAGATGTCCCCACCTCATTTTCTCTACTGTGAGGGCTGCCTCAGAGCGGAAAGTCAGGGATTTAAGGGAGCACAGGAAGTCATATAAACTCCAGCTACACATCTGGCTTGAGCTCCTACAAATTTTGTTTCTTGGCAGGTGGGCATGGATACCCACACTCTCCTCCTTTGGGTGTCTGGGAGTCCTGCATGCTGGCAGGCATCCCAGCAGGGCTTTTCAGGTCTTCAGCAGAGCTGGAAATCCCATTTTTCATGGCTTCCTCGGGGTTTTATGCTCCATGGACCAGAAATTTCTCAAGGCCTTGAGAATCAGGAGTGTCCAAAAAGTCCTCCAAAGGTAATGCTGTGG
>KZ506157.1:195786-206425 GCA_002844005.1 Limosa lapponica baueri | reverse complement strand
TCCTTTGTGGGCCAATGACAGAATGAATGTTGGAAACAGAAAGAAAAATTAATCAAGTAATGACAGCAGATTAAAAACAAAACAAAACCAAACCCCAAAACCCAAAGAAAAAAATCTATACCTAATCATCAGAAAGAGATTTTATTTGTTCGTGTTGTTTCCTATTTCCATTTGACTTCCTTGGCAGGTAGCCCAGTGCTCCATCAGTTAGAGGAAAGGAAGTTACTGTATCACATTGTTGTAGGGATTGAATTTTATTGCTTTGCTATTACAATTAGGTAAGTATTAAGTCAGTTAATGAGGCATAACATTTTTTTAAAAAAGTATATACAACTGGGGATTGTGGATTAGTCCTCCACTAAAGCCCCCAAACAAAAATTTTATAAGAGCGAAGGAGAGAGATTAAACATAGTAAAATAATAAAAGGTGATACAATTTTAAGGGGGCATACTAAAAGCAGGGAATCATTAATGTTAATTAGCTGACAACCAGCCTTAGGGGAAGCTGCGTGTGTTAGTAGTGACCAAACTCACTAGCAAGCATCCCACTAACTGTGCAAAAAAGCCACAGAGATACCAAACAAAAGATGGGGAGAACTCCCAGGGTCCTGACCTTACCAGTCTGGGGTAGGGGGACACCTATTCACTGTCCAAAAGATGAGCTTAAGAGGCACTACCCCTCTCAGTTACCTGGATTTTTGATGGATTTTGGGTGTTGTGTTTGGGTTTTTTTATTATTATTTGCTTACGCTTTAAGCATAATCTGTCTTTATTAAAATAATATTGGTCTGTAGCTAAAATTATTATTCTACCACAAAATCCTAAGTGGGAGGAAATGTCTACATCGAATGTGATTTATGGGGAAAAAAATCACAGGCAAACCTAAATGTCTGGTGGGATTCCACATAGTTAAACTTGTATGGCAAGAGATCAAAAATGGAAAGCACAGCAAGACAAGCAACTGACAGTGCAACTTTTGAAATATTGCTTCGACTCTAAAATATCACTTCAGTCATCTCCCATCCTAACTTTTGGGTTCTCCAGTAGGCTGGACTATAAGTGACAGTGGATGGGGACCCTATCTCACCAGCACAGAGAGGAGGGGGTCAGAATGATGCGTGGTGGGCATAGCAAGGGATGGGGGGGTACCAAGAAAAGTCTGCAGGAGGAAGGCGTGCTTTGACAGACAAAAAGTTAGCTATTTGAGCCTAATTTTAGGACCTGTTGAACTGCATGAGGGAAGATAGGAGCTCTGAGAGTAATGAAAGTGAAAAGAGTGAACCACCCTGTGAAAATAAATCGCTTCAAGCTGTAAACTATACTCAAGGACTCATTTCTGCTGGGTGGGGAGGGGGGATGACAAGAAAATTAGCCTCAGAGATGCTTATTTGAAGCCTTGGGCAGACTATGGTGTGAAGCTACTAGACTTCCATTTTCTTTTTCACTCAAACAAATCGTTTTTAGCATATATATGTTTTTTCTGGCTTCACTTCAGGTCATTGCCTTAAAATTAAATATTATACTCTGCGCTTATGTGAATGCAGTGAGACCAAATGCTTTCCTTTCAGGCTTTGTGCCAGGGGGAGGAACCCAGCCCCGTGGGGAGGACTGGGCTGGGGCCCATGCAGCGTTTTTGGGTGAGGACCACAGCGCAGCCCTCTGAAGGTGGATGCTGCTTTGGCTGAGGCGCTGAAGATGCCATCCCTTCACAGGGCGTACAGCTGCTCAGTAACACAGGGGCACATATACATTGCCAACTGAGAAGCAGCCTCAGTGTATAGCTACAGCACAGTTTCTTCTGAGAAGGATACGTAATATTTCTTAGAGTACTAACCCACAGGCACCTATATGCACAGGACGAAGATATCTATGGGTTCCCTGAGACTTCATGTCTGATGCCTTATGCCCGATGTGCTTTACTGTTGCTGAAACTGAAATTTCTGCTACATATCGTGGCTTAGCAATGAATCAGTTCAGATACAAGCTCAACATCTGCTTCCCTAAATCCCCAAATATTAAGAATATAAAGCTCTGGTTATTTCATGCTGTTTTGCAAACATACACTTTTGAAAGGGTTGGAAACTAAACTCATGATTAATTACAAATCCATGGTGGGTAAACTCAAGTAGCTCACCTTACTGAAGAGATTTAAAAATTGAGCTTACTAATAATATTAGGATAAACTGTATGAAAGAGGAGTGGAGATAAAGGATATTTTTCCCCTTATGTAGATAGCAGCAGACTGAATTAAAAAATTTCTAGTGATCCCAGACAGTGGATCCCAAATACCTTTGTAGGATGCTTGACCTTATCATCCAACTTCAAAGTCATACAGTAGTGATGAACCTCAGTTGTTCAATCTAATTAAAAACAAATAATGAAATTTGCTAACCAAACAGATGTCACTACATGCTTTTTTAATGGTGACTCTTAGTAGTTGCTTGCTTGCAAAAATTCAAGACATACATTGAAAACCTGGGCATGCAGTAAAAACATTTGCCTGTATCTATTTTATTTTTATTTTACAATTAGTAATCCTAGGAATCAGAACAAGTGATCACTGCATTCAGGTTTGCAGAGCTTGAGAGATTTACTACAGCAACTTAAGAAACTAGTCCAAGGGTAGCCACTGGCTGTTTCCTTGGAGAAGTCATGGAGTCCAGGCAACTGGAGAAGAGCACAGGTCATCCTGACCTTTAAAAAAGGGGAGAGAAGCAGAGTCAGGCAATTATGGACTAGGTATGCTAACCTCAAATACCCAGAAAGATACATATATATATGTATCACACAATACATTTCCAAGCAGCTGGAGGATTACAAGGTCTTAGGAAACCAACTAAGATTTGTGAAAAATAAACAAATCATGTCAAACTCGTCTAATTCATTTCTGTGACAGGATAATCTAAAAAGTAGTAGATGTGATTTATCTTGTCTTCAGTAAGACTTCTGGTGCTGTCCCATATGACATTCTTATGAGCTAACTGGGGAAATATAGGCTATTATGAAATCATTGTAATGTGAAAACAGAGTGAGCTGAAAAAACTTGCGTACTGAGTACTCTTCATTTATCAGAGGTTCTCTGGCCATCTGAAAAGCATAACAAAGAAGCCAAGAGAAGCCTGTCCTTCATGTTTGTGCTCTTCACCATTTGCATTAGTAACCTGGATAATGAGTGTGTGCATGTTTATAAGTGTGAATGTATCAAGTCTGAGAGAAATATTTCTAGGAAAAATATTTTTAAATTAGGAAAGTAAAATTCCTTAAGAAATACACAAAGGATTGGACTGAGGACTGAAAAAAGAACTAAGTGCACACATATAAATGGGGAATTACTCACCAGGCAGTGATAATTTGGAAATCATCTGAGAAATTATAGTGGCTCAGAAAATGAAGTCAATAGTGTGGATATTCATCTGAATTAAAAGGAGTGGCATATGTGAGACAGCAAAAGTAATTGTCTGATTCCATTTGCCACTGCTTAGGCTTTTACTGCTGTAGATATCTAGGTCTGGGCATCATCCTTAGGATGAAGGAATGCAAAGTGGAAAAATGTCACTTGGACATTAATAAAAAAAAAAAGGCATATCAGAATTTGTGGAACTGATTATCAGCAATATATCCCTCTAGATTTGAGCTGAGACATTATGGTGGACTGCAAGGCATTTTCTTGTTCTGCTGCTCTTCATGTGAATGCATCCTACCGACATTCCAGAACTGGCTGTGAGTATTAATATCATTTTACAATAAACACAACAGTTATAAAAGCATTAATATCCACTGTGCCAAGCAAATACAATGCACCAGTAAGGCTAAAGGGATAGACACAAGTCAGTGTAACATAGCTACTGAAGTGAAACCTATTCGTAATGTAAATAGTTTGCATACTGCATAGATTAGACCAATAGAGCTGCTCCCCTGTCACTCACGTATCGCATCGAAACGCACTCATTAGAAGTTAAACTGACCCTGTACGTACCCACTGCAGCACAGCATGAGGCACACTGGTGTTACAAAGAAAAAGTGGATTTCAGTCCAGCTGTTGTCACTTAAAGTTAAGTCTAATTTTAGGTAGCTGTTTTTGGTGCTTCCCCTTTCTGTTGAAGATACCAAGACAAAATGCAAAAAAAAAGTATGCCACATCCATGTCCATAAAGTTTATCAACTTACAGACTCCAGGACAGGTATATCATCCATTGTTTTGCACCAGTAAGCACAGTAATATACAAAAGCATGCAAAACCATCCATGGAACAGAAAGATTCCGTAATTTCACTCCTCAAGTAACTGGTGAACATTCAACCCACTCCTATTTTTCTAGGAAGGTAATTCCTGAGATACAAAGTTGAGGTTGAGTTGTATGTTGGCGATTGCAACGACACTGTACTTTAGTGAAGCATACAGAAACCACTCCGTAGGGACATAACAAAACAGGAGCAAAACATTATCTAATACAGATACTCAGAGGCAAGAAATGATCATGGGGTTAAATTACAGTAAGCGGAGGGCTTTTTTATTTTGTTGAAAAGTACATCTTTTACTGGATTCAACATAGTAATAAGATGAAAAGAGGTCCACTGGCAAGGGAGGAAGAAAAGCAAAAGTTTGGAAATGCTTGATACAACTAAAATAAATGACAGCTTTTTCAATACCCCACAGGCAGGCTATAGCAGACCGTTTTCCCATATCCATGGAGAAAGTAAAGTCTTTGACTGATATAAGTCAGTTTAGCACAAATGCTGGTCTACCTAGTTAAAACCTGCACTACTTGTTTCTTTTAATAGATAATATAGGTAATATCTAGCTTTCACTCTGAACCCATGCTTTAACACTCAGAATTTATCCATATTTAATTACAATTTTATCACACTTTTCTAATCAAATAAATTTACTTTGTCCTCCAAGCAATCACCTCAGTATTCCAGTATGTAAAAAATACTTTCATTATGTTTATTATAAAAATATAAATGTTTCCACTACAAATCATTTTACATTAGTAAGGGGCCATCTACAATTGCACAATATATAATCTAAATGAGTAAGTAATGCTTTGAAATACAAGTTAACGTAAATACATATTGCCAATCAAATCACATCTATACATTGCTTATTGAATGCTAAGTAACAGCACAAAACTAGATATGTTAACAGAAATAAATAGAATGGAAACTATTTTTAAAGATACAAAACCAATAATATGGCATGTCATTTTATGAGTAGTTGCATTTTGCTTGATGTCAATAACCGAAGCAAGTCCTGTACAGGAAGATGGCCACACGAATTCTAGTTTCTCTACTCCACAATGAAGAATTGTACACTGCTATGTATACATATGTACACGGGGACAGGGAGTATAGGATGCTTGCAACAGAGGCCACTTACAGTACAAATCAACCTTTCACAAGGAGAAAAAACTAAACGTATTTTAAAACTCTCTATTCCTAATAGCAAAGAAAAACAAAATTGAGTTTATTTTTCCCAAGCATCAGTGAGATTTAATCTTTTATGCTGAGCATGCTCAAACAGTGGGCAAGGAACATGACATGATACTAAGAGAAAATTAAGGGTGGTTGGTGCAAAGTTTTCAGTCATCATCTAAAACTCTAAGAACTGCTTCTCTATTTTCAGAAGCATTTCACAGATGTCTTCCCCCCACCCCAGGCCCCTCTCCCCCACTCTCCAGTGGCATAATGAAGCTGAAGAGAAACGTCATGAGGAGTATGTTATAAAAAGCTGTACCCACACAGACAATGTCTGCAAATGGATTTTGGTGACTTAAATGCACTAACAATGTCTGATTTAGAGCAACCTCAAACTGAAGAAAAGAAAGATTCTGAATGAACTAAGCAACAGAAAATACAGCTTTCCTCTTCAGCGTGCTGCATTTCACGATAGATTGCGGCAGATAAGGAGAAGTGTTCTTTACATCTTAAGTGCTTTATTTTAATTTTCTTCCATTTTTCATTTTTTATTTCAACTTACTTTAAAACCCATTCATTTTTCTTTCAGTAAATATTACTAATTATTATCCTGTGAGTGTGTTTCAAATCCAGTCCTTTACAGCATGCTCACTGCCAGCGCTCATTAAAAAGTCTCTAATTCTTCTTCTATTTAGCAATGTGTGATAAATGTTGTGTCTCTACATTTTATAAATCTTGGAACCACAAAGAACAATTTATAAGCTGATTCAGGCACACAAACCCTAGGAACTGATTCTTCCCTTACTTATATGCCCTATGCTACAAGGAGCTTCAAAAACCAAACCAATACAACAAAGCAAGCACAACTAGTTACCTGCTTTTGCACGCATAGCAAAAGGTGGCATGCCACATGTGCCTCCCACACAGCCTTGGACTTACAGGGACTTGCTGCTATTCATCAGAATCAGGTTTTGATTCCAGCGTGGCAAGTTGGGAATCGGAGTGGTCTCCACTAGTGTCCAAAGCCTGACGTCTGTGTGCCTGGCATCACATCTAGAGTGTTAAGAAGCACAAGAAGTGCCTCACACTGCAATTTAAACCATTCACTTTCAGACTGAAGAGTCACATTGGCTCAGAACCAGGACTGACGTGCTCTGGAGCAACAGCTTAAGAGCTCGCTATTGGGAAGTTGCTGAAGACTGGGGAGGACCCTCAAATCCCACCTTCCAGGCTCCTTTTTCCATCAGGAAATGTGAATTCTCTCCTAAAGATGGGTTCCTTTCTGCTTTCTTTCAAGGAACAGGTGCCTAAGGAACCTGTGCAAAAAGCAAGGCTCCTGCAGGATGGCAGCACCTGGACCTAGGTCTTCTAGCTCAGATATAGGTAAAAATGCATACCAAAGTCCCATTTCACAAGCTTAAGTCATCCTTTTAAACTATTTACTTCTCGTCTGCAAGTCACCACCTCAGCGTAACTACTAGTTCCCAGGTTTGGGAGCAGAGTCTGCCAGCTGGAAGCCAGAAATGGACCACTCCCCAGGGAATTCAAAAAGCATCCTCATTTAATGCAGGATGCAACCCTGATTCTTTTTAATGTCTGCTAGGCAAATCTTCCACCTGTACATCACTTGAGAGCAAGGGTCCTTATTTTGACAGGGAAGCAAGCCTTTGGGAAGTAAATGAGATGTATGTACCTGAGTGGGCCAGATACTGATCTAGAGAACTATATGCACGCAACTCTGCCAGAACTGAAGTCAGGGTTAAAATACCCCTCACAACAAACGGAAGGAATCTCAGCAAGTCCAGATGCTTTCTCTAGAGTCAGAGGTGGAAAAAACACCATCTTTCTTTCCTTCTGTATTTCATATATGATGTTATGAGCATAAAATAATCTATCAATTAACCCTCAGACAATTTCTCAGGTTGAACCAATGAAGTTTTGATAACATTTGGCACTTGGCAATAATACAGCCAGGTTAAGGTATTTAAGCATAAATATAAACAATAATGGAAAAAAAAAAAAACCACAAAGGAAATAAATAAGTCTTTTAAAAATTAAGACTTGTTTCTGTTTAAATGAACACAATTAGGGTCCCAGCTAACATAACGGCGAAAATCTTTTGTCAACTAAGAGTCACTACAAACTTTATTTCTGTGTTCCTTTCTGAAGTTGAATGAAGTTACAATGACATTATAGTAAATATGGCCACACAGGTAGTGAGGTATAGTCCTCTATTTTCCTTGCTTTTAAAGAAATAAAATACCTGTTACAGATCTCTTCTGTATAAAAATACTGCAAGTCTTTCTTCTTGTTTGCTGTATAGATCAAATACACAGCTTTTACGTCCATGGGTTTTCATGTTATTCAGTCACTTAATATTCAAATGGCTCTAGGTTTTAGTATCACTGGTTTTTACTTTGAAGGATTTTTTACATATTTTTTCTTTCAAAATTTACTATCTGCATTAACAGTCAGTCAAGAGCACCCACCCTTTAGGATTAACAGATAGAAAACAAGTTCACTCCTATTTTTAAGGCATTTATACTCAATATTTGAGTGTCTTAGTGGGTTTGAAATTTCAACCATTACGTTTCCAAAGCTCTTGCAAAGAACTCCTTTAAATTCTGTTGTTTATCAGCCATTGCTTTTGCCTTGTGACGCAACTTTTCTCTTTTTTTCTCTCCTGAGTAACATCATTTTGGTACCTTACACAGGAACAGGGTTGTTCTTTGTATGTGTTTCTAGAGCTTTGATACTGCTAACAATCTTCTTTTGAGGCCCCACAACTGTAACGCCGACTTTCTTCATGTCACTGGAAAAAAACAGAAGATGCACTGGGTGAGTGAGCATACAGTTTCTGTGTTTCCTAGGGCTGATGTGAGAAAACAAAAATCAACTCGCTCATCTTATATATGATATTGCTGTATTGGAGGAGCCTCCAGGTACGGCAATACTGCTGAAACACAAACCCTGGTATGAAAACTACTGAGAGCCATTGTATGAGAACAGCAGGAGGCTGCAAAAAAAAAAGAGTAAAAACTCATTTAGCCTTGTTGTTTTTGCTTACCTGGAAGAAAAGAAAATGAAATAGTGTTCTCCAGTGATACACACAATGGGATTTAGGGGCAAGGTGTTTAATTTTGGGCCAGCTGCGATCTTGAGCCTCCCTACCATCTCCACCCGCCTTATCAGCCTGATCACTGTTCTGGAGAAATGCTGACATCTTGCTATTATGTGCCGAGGCCTCTGAATCTTAATATAATCTTAAGACTCTGATAGCAGTCTTAACTCTGGTATCAGCATTGAGATTAATGGCTACATGGCCAAACTTTCAGCATCTACCCTGTTCTTCACCTCCTGTTTCTCCAGGACATCCAGTCTCTTTGTTCCTTGTACGACACAGAAGTGGTTTAACACTTGCGGAGGGCTAATACAGGCTCACAGGAAATTGGGCATTCCTAGAGGATTTTTGCACTGTCCCCAACGGGTAATTGCTACAAAAAGCCATTAGCAGCCTTTTTATGGTTGCAATAATACACTAATTAATGGCAGCTGCTGCTTACTTCTTCATAACTTGTTGTGTATCCAGCTAGCTGAACAAGGAGTCAAGATTTGCTTTGACAGAAAGTTCCTAACTGTATTTGATGCCTTTTCAGGTGCAGAGAGAACATTACCTTACTCTTTCTTATCACAAGAACAAAGATTATATTTAAATATAATAAACGTGGAAGTAGTAAACTTACAAGTTTAGCATGTTTAAATATCAAAACTAGAGGCAGGAAGGAGTTCATCCCCTGAATAATTACTACCATGTTGGAGGAAAGCAGCTACACAGTGCTTGCTCTGACTCACCTGGTTTGATGGAATATGGGATGGGCAATAAAGGAAAAGATTGGCACATGTGCCAGCTGTGGAGAGATCCCCATATAAAAGGCAGAATATGAAGAATCAACACAGAAACTCCTAAACTGTGAGTGAAAGAAAGTGATTCTGCTGTACTAGATGATGCACAGCACTACTGTATCAGAAGAAACAGAGAATTTCCTTGACATCAGTGAGAAAAATCTTTGGGACCGTGGCCTTCACAGAATCACCAGAGCATCTAGGTTTCCTGTATGTGTATTGCAACTACAGCAATAATTTCCATTTGCCTCTTTAAATGTAAGAATATTTTAGCTAAAAACTGGAAACTCCATACAAAACCACTACTCTTATGCTTACGTTTAAACTTGTACCTTCATCCACAACAGATGATTAAAAGCTGTAGCCAATTCAAACTTACTCTGTAGAAATCTTGGCTATTGTATCACAGGAACTGTACTCCACGCCCGTGAAAATATCTTTGCACTGTCCTGTCCGAAAACCATTGAGCCAATCACCTGCTGTGCGGAAGGCTGAAATATCAATGTTACTTTGGTCCAGGAGAAGATTTGATGGCCTGAAATAAAAAAAAAGAATGTGATGAATGTTAGGGAGCAGGGATACGTATGAATTTATTTTGTGTCTAAACTTAGCACTGGCATTGGCAGGAGCTTCCAGGCTAGATGTGACTTTTCTGTTTGTGGAACTGTGGAAGTTACCTGCTGCTGAGGCCACCACAGGTACTCACACTGGCAGCTCCGATGAACGCTGCGTAATCATCCTGCTTAAGAGCACTAGCTTCTCATGCCCATGTTTAAATCACTGAAGCATCACCAATTCATGAAGTGTTTCGCTACCTTACAATTTAATGTGTGAAGCATTAGCAAAGATAAGTCTAATTTAGATTATATTTCTGTGATTCACCTAGTCCCAAACAACACACAAATGATGCACAATCTAGACTCCAAGTTGAGTGTGCTGGTAAGATTTACACATATCAAATGTTCAGAGTATTGTGGCCCATTGTCAAATCCTAAATTTGTCTGCTACTAAGTCAGAAGCACAAATAATAAGACACTAATGGCTTTAAAAAAATTGTACCAAGTCCAAAATTCAAATGTTAGGTGAATTTGTGAGACAAATGTAAATGCACAAGACTTGCATTCTGCAGTGGATAGAGACAGAAATGAGGAAGTTTGTTATTAAATACACTTAGCCAAATGTAAAATGCAATTGCCATATCCAATTTAAAATTGATGCTCACTCTAAGACTGAAACTTCACAGAATCACAGAATGATATGGGGTTGGAAGGGACCTCTGGAGATCATCTAGTCCAACCCCCCTGCCAAAGCAGGTCCACCT
>KZ506157.1:169685-195414 GCA_002844005.1 Limosa lapponica baueri | reverse complement strand
AGGTTATCACACAAACAATTTAGAAGTAAAAACTGAACAATCTCCTGCCTTTGAAATTAACTTGGTGCTCAGGAAGGGTGCTGAACTGACAAGATTTGCATTCAAGTTACTTTAAAAAAAATATGAAGAAACTAGCAAGAAACAAACAAGACCAAAACAATTGATCAAGCAAAACATATGTCCATGCTCTTTGCCCATTTAAATTTTTTCCACCTGAATAAGTCTATAGGCTATTGAGTCTATCTAGTCTATAAGCTATTGAGAAAAACATATCCTTCTCAAAATAATGATTAAATGTATAATTTTTTATCAAGAAGGTATATATCGCAGCCGACCCTGCATTTTTCATATTGCAAATGGCAAAAATGGCTGCTCCCATATTGATCCAGAAATTCAGTTCTGTCAGGTATGAATACTCCTGTTTTCATGGTCTTGTGAGCGTACTGTACCTTCTTATTCAAGACCATCAAGACTAAAAATAAATGCCAGCCCTTCCCCATGAAGTGACTATAGTCAGGCTCTACCAGACTTCATTTTAGCTATCTAAAAAAACCCACAAATAGGCCCAGTTAGTTTTCTGAACTATTGTTGCAATCCATGGAGAGATGCAAGTATTTCCAGGCAGGGGGTTTGTCTTCTCTGAAACAGGTCTTCCAGGCGAACAGCTTGGAGAAGTCACCTGGCTTTCAGAGAGGTTCTCAGCTGTTCCTCCTCACTGTCTTGCTATTTTTTCGAAGAGGTGTGAGAAGCCCCTGAATAGCAATATGATCAGTAATTTATTTCTACTGACAAGGTATCTTACCAATTCTAGTTAGCTTTCTCACTCTGTCCTAATTACTTTCTCTACTAGTCAGATGTTACTAGAGACATCAACTCTATTTCTGCATTTTTCCCTCGACTGACAAACATGTCGATACTGGACAGCTTTTTAGACCCCATTCAGAAATATATGTGCTCCATTTTAAGTAAAGTAACTTATGGGTGTCTATCTCATGCTTAAAGCTAAGCATGTGCTTAGCTCTGTGCTACTATGATGGTACTACTCATGAGCACAGGAGACAGAACTAGAGGATGTTCAAAGCAGTTCACAGTGTAACTTTACAGTCTATTTTCTGCCCCATAATTCTTTTTCCCCGTGGTTCTAGTGAAACATCACCTGCACAGGAGTCTGACTACAATAGCTGAATCCATCTGAAGTGACTTTTGTCACTGGAAAGAAGTGAAAATGAGAGGTGGTTAGACTAACACCGCAATTTAAAGGCAGTGATTACGCAGTGTAATGGGCAGGTGACAGTTACTGCTACTGGAGAACTGATCTGGATTGTAAAACACCCTCTTCTCCCCAAACCCAAGCCATCTCTGGGCACTGGAAAAAACATAAAGGGGGAGACTGTAAAGGCACCAAAGAGAACAAAGTGTCTAAATACCAGTGAATAAGCAGCCTAGAAAATCCAAACAAAACATCTCAATCACGACACAAGCTTTTAAGTCTCATCAAGATCAGCAGCAGTGCAATAGCATAACCTTGCAGCACATCCGACTTGCACTGGAATCTGGAGATACCACAGCAGCCATACCGAGACTTTTACCTCTTACCTTTGAAGAAAAGAACAATATAGCTTTGCTAAACAATAACTTTTGGTATTTTCTACATACTAAACAGCACATTTTACTTATGATGTTTCGCCAATTGTTATCAATCAGCTGATTTCTTTCAGGTTCAGAAAATTATTCTAATATTTTCTTCCCTGCTGGGATTGCAGGCCATAATTAAAGAGTTCAATAGATGCTTGAAAATTTTAACTTCAAAACCACAAACGGACATAACACCTCTGCACATTCACCATCAATTTTCACCAGGTCTCAGAGCAGCAATGTTCCTGATCAGGCGCCTTTCGCCTGACTACCTTTCCGCTAGAGCCCAGCCAGGACAAGGAGCTGCTGCAAATGACCATGATCACTGCCACCCAACGATGGACCTCACATCCTAAGAACAATCATCAACGAAAAGGAAAGCGACAGGAGACACCAGAAACCTGCTCTGCCCCAGAATAGTAAAGAAGGGAAAGCACAGCATGGCTGCACTGACACAAAGACTGAGCTAAGGACAGAAGGTGCAGCACACTTCATGGTTATTGTTCTCATGCTAAAAACTGATCTTAGGCACCTATGTGATAACTTTAAACAACTTCCAGTTAAAAGCTCAGGTTAGATAATCAGGCTCAAAATATTTTTATTCAGTAGCTGTACAGCCTGCATCTCCCTGACTACTGTTTGTCCCATGAAGAGTCAGTGCTTTTTATTTATAGTTTTCTGGGTATAGTGTCTGGAATCCCAAGACATTTACTAAGAGTATTTATGAAGTGTTCTTAGTGATAAAGCATGGAGATCTTTTTTTCTAGCCTAGTACATCTTTTCAACTTAAATCTAATAAAACAAGGCCTGACTCAAGAATTACTAATGAAAAAAAAAAAAAGTATAAACAAGTTGAAATAGAACAGGTCTCTAGGATTAGGAATTAGAGTGGCCCAAAAGAGCTTTTATGTTTATTACTTGGATCAAAGTATCATAAGGACAAAAAATATGACCTAATTTTAATGCAAGTGACCTCAGAATAACCAGCACTGTAAAGTATCATTTTTCTCCTTGTAGGATTCCAAACAAAAATTAGTTACTTTCCTCCTCAGAGAGGACATCTGGACAGTTTATCAATGAACAGGAATTTGTCTCACTATGAAGAGTCTGTGATGTCTCCTCACATGCACCAAGGGAAAGCTGGGCTTTCAGAGCATCTGCACACATCGGCAGTTTTTTTCCCCCTGACCCAGCCCCTAGACAGAAGGTCTGAACATGAAATTTATGGTCTGGGTGATGTGCGCCATGAGCTCACACTTTACTAGACAAATTAGATGGGTTGCAATCCGTGCAGCTGTAAACGACGTCCTGCAGGGTTCCACCTGATCTTTTACAGCTTTTCATAAATCAGTACCTACTAGCTTCAGAAGAGTCATTAAAAAGAAATCATGGAAATTACATGTTTGCTCAGGGGAAGTGAAATAGAACATTTCCCTCTGTCTTTTCCTTTTTTTTTTCTTCTTTTAACTCTCTTTATTTTCTGCTTTGACCAACTACGATATACTCCATTGCACTATATTTCAACAGTCATTGAAAGACTTTCTATCCTGTTCATCCTGTCTATGTGTCTATCTATGGAGTTATATTTACTGACATGTGGTGCCCTGAAAAAAAATCAGCAAGACTCAGGTTAGAGAGACAAATTTAACAGTGAGATGCCAGTTATAAAATTCTTTGTTGCTGAAAGCTTTCTCTGGATGTCCCCATTATGTTAACAGTTGGAATTAATCTTTGAGTCATCTGTAGTAGCAGGGACAATGATGGTTTGTTACCATTAGCACAGATTTTTGTCACAACACGGGGAAAGTTTTGCTGTGGCATATAGTAATGACAAAGACCACAGAAAACATCATTAGAACCCTTCCCAATAGGGCATGGAAATCTCGGTCTCTGGTCAGCTGCTGCCTGGTGAGAATGGGATACATTAACTTGTAAAATCCAGGAAGTGAAACAAATAGAAGGAAAATGTCCCACCACTTCTTTTGCAAGGGTGGTATTCTGCAAATAGACATAGGAGTTGTGCACACACGATCCTGGACTTCACACTGCAGTAGACTCTCTCTTTCCACCCAGTCCTCCAAACACCACAACCAACCTTCAGTTTTTAAATCTGGACTTCCCCTTCCACAGTCAGCTTCTTTCAAAGGGGAAAGCATTTAAAAAACATAAAGTAATATCCTATGGCAAATTTTAGATAATTATAAGCTGATTTTGTAAAGTGAAATTGCTCACTAGCAGGGAGGCAGGCCTGGTTTGAACACAAATCCTATGTGCTTTGTGATTACGGCAAGCTGAAGCACAGAATTCAGGTCTGACAAGAAGGACATCTCCTATTTCAAGAAAAAAATAAACCAAAAAAGAACGGCTGGCATAGAAGGCAAATTTTACTTTTATCTTCTACAGCAAGCAGAATCAAATGTATACAAGTGTATCAACAGAAGACTAGGAAATAAATGACTTGCTGAGGAGAAGTAGAGTCATTGTGTTTACTTGACTATCCCTGGACCTTAAACATAAGAATCTTTAGAGTTCCACCTCTTCACACCCATTTTTAAGGTACCCTTAGCAAAATTTGTAACTTAGTCCCTAAAATACAATGAACCTCTTAGGGTGGCACATTTGCTTTTCCCAAGGGGTTTCATATCAACTTTGCACACCGTCAGAATAAGCAGGTTGTGACTGCTCTTTGAAGTCAAAAGAGAGATGGAGAAACGCAGAGGGGTAATACAAATAACCAACAGGGAAAAGAATGCAGGTGAGGCTGATGGCCTGCTGCAAAATGTCACCCTGAACTTCTTATTTTCTAGCTCCATGTTGTCTGCTGGCAAAAAACTTACCACAGCTTCTTCCAGGACAATGATCAAAGAAAATTTCAGTTGTCCCATAGGTCAGTCTGTCAATTTTCCCTACTCCTTTAGCTGCCCCTCAAAACATGCTTTTCAAGGGACTTATATCATTTCAGCATCTGTGTGGGGTAATATATCCTATGCCTGGGTGTACCAATGCTCCTCAATTTAGTTTTTCCCCCCACCAAAACCACTGAAGACAAAAAATACCAGCATGTTGCTGAAATGGTTGACTTTTTCTGATAATACAGCTTAAGCTGTGCTTTTAAGCCGCAGAAGTAATGTCACATGGCCATTTCCTGGGATTCATAGCTGGCCCAGAGGCAGACCCTTAACGACAAGCAGTCATTATTGTTAGGACAGTCTGTAGGCTTTTTAAAAGAGGGAGAGAAAAATGCCTCAGAGAGCTTTTAGAATGCTTTTCTGGCTCTTTGCATCTACCATTTGCTGTGTATGACTTGCCCTTATATCTCACACTTGGCCATGCTATGAATTTCTACAGACTTTCACCACAGCATTCGCTGCATCAGGCAACAGCTCTGCGCACTTTCTTTTCCCAGCATTTCCAGTGCAGAATTACCATTAACGCTAATGAGAGCTTCACGTGATAAATCCGGCACATCAAGCTGAGAACAGCAGAACAAAATCCCTTGGAATCACAGTACACAGCAAATGCTCACTATCAGGCCACCCGCTGGCCTGGCTGCATTGCTATTTAAATTATACAGTACCCAACTCAGACAAGAATTCACAGCAGAAACACAGAGTTTCACCAGCAGAGTCAAATTAGAGGTATGAAAGTGCAAATACATGTTTTACTGTCTCTGTTAGCAGTGAGCGCCAGCAACTTTTGACTTTGAAGGAACAACGGTTGATTTGTGTCTGCCTCAGGCACAGTATTAATGACTGTTGGAAAAAGTCAGGTGAAAATAGGGCTTTTCGGTCTCTAGCATGCAAAGTAACTAAAGTCCCTAAAAATCTCCTCAGTCCAACTCCTGGATTCTCCATGCAACCCAAACTATGATTAGACAGATACCAAGTAGTATTGCTTACTGTAATCTTTTACTTTTCTGTGTGCAGTTAGGTTCCCCTCCCCTCCATAAATTCACTATTTGACATTTAACAGTCTTCGAAAAGAGGGATAGTATTGTAGGTTTACTTTACTTGAATTCTTTTAAGAGCAAACAGTCCATTTTACAGTCCGTGGAATATACTGTTGCTGGTTTCTGAATGAGGCTAAAAATTCACATGTAGGCCTGCCTTATGCAGCCTTTGTCCAAACCCGGACCCTGTTGTTACTGCCTGGAGAACCACAAAGTGTAAGTCCTCTCTGAAACACTCGAAATAAAACGGAAAGCTCTTTCTTTCAGTCCTTCAGCCTGAAAGTTCCTACCAAGGAGAGGCAGACAAGCAATACTGTGGCAGGTCAGCAATGTATGTCAAGCATCTGAAACCTTCTGACCTGAATGGCAAAAAAAAGGAACTTTTCAACAAAATGTTCAGCCAACACAAATAGTCATTTTGTTGCAAATATTACTGTAAAAACAGGGCTTGAATTATGCTGCATAATGGAGAAGCCTGAATTTTTTATTTGACCTCTTCACTGCTCCTACTGAGTTTAATTTTCCCAAATATCCTACCACGCTAGCATACTAGAGTTTCCACCGAATCATCAGATTTTAAGTGGAAACAAACTTTGTGAGAAGCAAACTTCAAATTCTAAATTGCAAATGATGCCTCTGGATGTTTGAGAGCAAACATTACGCTCAACACCACTGAGAGTGCCACAATGACAGCCAACAAAGCACATGTTTAGCAGTGAACGCTTGCAATCAACTACTTGCAAATCACAGGTAGGCCAAAAAGTGCTAGAGGAAATTACTCCAGTGAATAATTCCAACAACACATCAAATTCAAGAAAATCAGGACAGGGTTGTAAACAACTTGCTAACACATAAAAGAACGTATGAGGAATTATTCATACACATTTTCAAACACTGTCGTATTTTCATCAAGAAGAGCAACTGACCCTGATCCCCTAAATTTCCTGGAACTATATTAAAAGAATTTCAGCTATGCTTTTTCTGAAAATAAGTGGCTTTCTTGTTTTTCTAGCCTTAGCTATAACAAAAGCAGTAGAACTTGTATTTTAAATTGAGAACTTCCAACACGTACAAGAGATCTGAAAACAAATCTACCTCCAATACTACAGTACAACCCAGATATAATGTTTTGGTTTTGCTTTGTAGGTTTTTTTTCAATAAAGTTACACAGTGTCATGAATCAACAACAACAAAAAAAAGAGATACATTTTGGGGATTAAAGAAAAATCCACATAACTGTTCATAGATTATTTTCTTTAATTTTTTTTGTTCTCATAGACAGGCATACTGCTTCCTCATCACAGAATTGGAACTTGGAAATTGGTGGAAGCTGTGAAATTTGTATAATAATAAGGGATTCAGGACTCTGAGTGGAGCTCCAAGGAGGCAATTACACATTTTATAAACTTCAGTTCCAAAGCCTTCAATAAAATCTTAAGATGTTTTATCCTTGTACCTTAATTGTCATTCATAAACACAAAGAATAAGTTCAAACTGCATATTCATTATTGCAAATCAAGAATAATTTGACTGAGCTTGATGAGGTACCTCATTCTGGAAAAAAGAAATCTGGGGTTAAACTTATTTAAGTTCTATGCACAGAAAAGGTGCATATTTAACATGCACAATGGTCTTCATTTTCAAATTAGCATAAAGATAATTTTAAATGTCTTTATACTTTGGTCCACAACATTATTTCTTTAAAAATCTGGTTTGGTTTCCCTTTTTTGATTCAGCTTTTCACTTTGTCCATCTACTCAGAAATTCTACATTTTGCAACATGGAACGTTTATCATGTTATCCAGAGAAGGCTAATGGACTAAAATGAATAATTAAAATTACAAAATAAAATTTTACTTCAGAAGTTTCTATATGTAAGAACACACAATCAGATTTTTAATTCTTTGAAAGTATCTTATACACAAGGACTGACTGGAAAGCCGTTTGGCTGGCTGATGGTACAAGCAGTGTTGGAGAGCAGGGAGAGGAGTCTACAAAGTGCAAGAGAGCCAGCCTTGCCTCCTGTCTCTGTTTATGAGATCAAATGGCTTTACCGAAGCCTATTGCCCTTGTTGAACATGCTCTGTCTTTTCTATGTATTTCATACTAAAGGAAGCTCCATGCTAGAAGAAACAGATGCTGAATCCTATTAACGACTGCTGGTTAGCCTGTAAGTAACACCTTCATCTTCAAAGATATGGGGCAAACTTGCTAATTAATCCTCCTGTGAGAAAGGTAATTTAAATTTTCAGAGAGACAGAGAAATTAGCTAAACAAAACAATCATTTTAAAAGTCCCAATAAGGCAGCTACCTTTGAAATGGATAATGTTTTGACATTTTCAAAAATAAAATGAGGACCAACAGATTTTGTAAAACATTTGCTAGATGCATTTCCAAATCCAAAACTGTTTCAGAAATGTGTTTGAAACCACACTATCCACACTTTATTAATAAGTGGACAAAAATCACAAGATAATTTTACAGAACTCTGTGTAAGCAGAAAGATGTGATAATGACTTTCCATGTTAGATGTTTGGGCTAGATATGAACTGAGAATAAAGATATTGAATGATAAATGTCCCATTAAAATCTCCTTCCTCTGAGATCCTCCTCTCAATTTGCAATGCAAAATAAGTAGCATTTTCTGTGGAGACCCAAAGAAACTAACAAAATTGTCAGCTGTTAAATCTGAGCAACTCATAAAATAACGATCTTTTTTACAAGGAGGACTATCAGCTGTTTATTTTCTGCATTCGACATGAGACAAATTCTTGTAATTCTTGCACTTAGATATAGCTATTAATACAGCTAGAAACACACACAAAAAAATGGTTACAGACCACTTAATAAAGAAATATCCTGAATTCTCAGACAGTTTTCTCCCCTTGTTTGCAATATAATTCTTTCCTCCTCTCCGAAGTATGTTCTTGCAGTATAAAGAAACAACAGCAGCAATACTTGACACTGGCTTTCACTTTACCAAAAAGTTGCACAGAAACAAAAGCAAATACAGAAGTAGGTTGTTGTTTTGTGTGGATTGCTTGTCAGTTTTGAAATCAATCGAAGACCTGGCAGAAATTCAGAATTTCTAAAAATTATGTGCTGGAATTAGAAACATTTTTCAATTTTTTTCAAATACTTTTCCTTGGCAAAGGCTGTGGATTAACTCAGCTATTCCTGTTTTATAGCAGATTCATGAAGACTAAATGCCTTTAGTCACACCTACATCACAGATGTGAACATACACAGCAACTGCAGGAAAGCTGCCATAATACTTGGGTTGCCTTAATCCCATATCACAACCCTTATACCTCAAGGTCACACTATCCTACAACATTTTAATTCACTTTGGGACACAGAAATGCTTTAAATATACTTCTAACTATACATATTGTTTTAAATATATTTTTTCCCAAATGGCTGTGTAAGAATAACATTCATGTATATAAAATTATAATATACATTGTAACTCTAGAGAGCCATCACATATATATATAAAATTAGAATTGGAAATATAAAAAAGAAAAAAAATAGAAATATAAATAAGTGGAAAAAAAAGAAACAGATAAAGAAATTAAATGCTATGAGTCCATTTAAGATTTGTAGTGCATACAAAGTATTTCCAGTTGCGTGATTCTTGGGTTACAGTTTTTTCCCACACAAACGAAACCACTAATAAGCCCTTTTAGACCACAGCCTCACCAACTGGCTAGCAGGTGGGTGAAGTGATTCTCTCCTACTCAAGTTGAGAAAACTTTCCATCTGCTTTGTATCTGTATGAAATGTCCACAAATGTGAAGTAATACACAGTGGACTAAAAAATAATAAGCTCAAGAAGAAAAATAATGAACTTGATCAAAACTGGTAGAACTATGAACTCACTTCCACCCTAAAGATATCCAAACAACCTAAGGACTCTGTTATAAAAATGAACATCATGCTCAGAAAACAGGAAAGAGCAGCAAGACATAAATCAAATGAAAATATCATGAGGTTATGCTTTAGAAAACTGCATGACTTGTATAACTTTTTTGTGTACTAAGTTCTGTTCCTACAGCCGTTTACAGAGCTGGATAACTCCAGGCAGCCTAAAGGACACAAAAGACCCATGTGTCCATAACCAGTGCAAGTCTTGTTAGCAAAAGCTCAAGGTGGCTACCTTATTAAAAAGTGAATTTTGACAGGTGATTAAAAAGTGAATTTTGACAGTTAAGAAAGAAATCAGCCATACTCTCTACTTTACAAGAAATAGAAAAGGAATTTTCATGTGAATTTGAGAGGAAACAAAACACCAGGAAAGGTTTTATGAAATGTTTGCTGTGCTGAGGTTACAAAAACCTTTTGTCAATATAAGGTTCACAAGCACGGAGAACAGTCTGCAAAGAGATGATCAATAAGGATAAAAACATCCCCTCGGGTATCAAGAAATTATTAGATGCCATGGAGCGGCCAGACAGGATAGAAAACTGAAAAGGAAATACAGAATTGGAGGATTTGACTCCACTCCCATATTGCTATGAGGTATTATTGTAAAACGTGCCTGGGCTATGGCCTGGAATCATACGTATAGTCAAGCACATCCTTCAGTTGAAGTCAGTTAACAGTAACGTACCAGAGGACAGGGATATCCTATGCACCTCTAGCAATGTGCTTTTAAATAGGATACAACAGTGCTGTGACTATTTTAAACAAACATCAGCTCTAAAATCTGTAAGAAGAGACAGGCTTTGCATCTGCAACAGACATCATCAGGTCAAACATTTTTCCTGACCAAGTATATTCTGAACACCTACGAGCATATGGTGGGCATAAAGCTTTAGCATTTTTCCAGTAGCACCACAGACATGGGTAAAAGAGAGCCGGGACCTTTATAATTTAGATTAATTGCTTATTATGGATATGGGGAGAGGTGCTGCAGGAGTGTTACAGTCTCAAATAAAAACTGAGAGTAGCCATTTGAGTTGATGTAACCCCCCCAGCCCTCGTGGCTGGGTCGCAGAGGGCTTTACCTCCACAGCGATGCCTGTCCCTCCCCAGCTGCTGGCAATACAAGGATCCCGGCAGGGATCCAGCTGCGGGTCTCCTTCTCCAGGAGCTGCCCTGACTCACTGCCCTTTCATATCGGTTACATATTTCTGCACGTAAAGGCTACAGCAAGACGCAAACCTATTTTAAGTCTGGTTTCTAATTTTTCTTTGTCAGTCTGTGAGAAGGTGATGCTGGATGGACCTCCAGCCCTCCCCAGCCAGGAGCACTACCGGCTGCGGAAGGAGCACATGTTACCTGGCAGAAGTGCTCCTCTGCAGGAAACGAAGGGGGTCTGGAGCTGTCTGCAGCTTTTCAGACAGTCTGAGGTTCAAGACTAGTCAGTTTTAGCAATGGTTACATGGGGGTGATCACGAACTTCCAGATCTGCATAGGACTGCCCAGCACCCCTCATGTTGTCATCCCTAATTCTTGGCCATACTCAAGTTTAAGGACAGCCTGGGTTGCGCTGCAGACACCAACAGGGGGAGACTGAGATGGAGGGATCACAGATCACATTCCCTGAACTGCTTGGGTTTATCCATGCTGGTGTGTCCACCAACCGGACTCCACAGCTCCTCCTCTGTCAGCGGGGAGTGAGGAGCTGTAGAGAGGAAGATACACTGCACTGCTTGGGAACGCAAAGGGTGCAAGGATGTAGCAGCAGAAAGATAATTGGGAAGGAGGGAATAAAAACTGTCTTTGACATTCCCCTCCTCAGAAATGTGCTCCACATCAAAGCCAAAGCAGCAGCCTGCCATGAGGAGCATTTTACTGAGAGCTCACCTAAAACAGCTGCGAGAAGTCCCCTACTGTGTTAGCAGCCTCCTTCCTTCCCCACACTGTGCCATAAGCAAAGAGCACGGCATCGTGGTACCGATGTGCAGCCGCTGCTGCCCGCACCAGGAAAGCATATAATGAAAGGGGAGCAAAGAGAGCAAGAGAGAGACGGGAGGGAGAGATACTGCACCGTGGTGCTCCTGCACAGAACCCAGCAGGTGCAAGCAGTGCTTGGACTGAATTTGGTCTCCATTAGAGGATATCAGCTTTTACTGGCCGTGAACAGGTAAACTGGAAATGTTGGTTCAACATTGTTTTCAGCCTTGCTGTGGTTCAAGTCCCTAACTGGAAGGACAGTAAACAGGGAACATTTTGCTTCTGTTTGGAATACAAAATATGCAGCAGTGGTTTCTGCAATCAAATCCCCAAGCCAAAACATGATAGTCATGATTCCCAACTCCCCTATTTCAGCAGATTACTACAGTATATCCCTCTAAAATATTTATTTGCCCCAGTCATTTGCCAAACAGGGGTGGCAAGATGTTTAGAAGAAAGGTGCTTGAGTGAGAAGGTAGTGTTTAAACAGTTTGGGTTTTTTTCAAAGATTTGTTTGTTTTGTTTTCTGCTACCTGGCAAGTAACAGAAATAATTGCTTTGGTGAGCATGTTGGTTTACTATGTGTTAGATGCTCACCAATTAAATTATTGAAACATAATTACTGTTCAAGAACTCTTCTTACATATTTTTAAAAGCAAAGCCCATTACTATGGCTGCCTTCCTCCTCCTGTCTCTGATTTCTTTTTCACTTCTCTGGAGTGGCAGTAGGAGGTAATCAGAATGGCAGCATCTAGCTCAGGATGCAGCACAATGCCAGGGGCCAGGAAAACGGAAGCAAGGTCCGTGTCACCTGCAGAGCCGGCTGCAGTATCAATGTGGTTCTTCCTTTGCTCTGTTTCCCTTCTGTCCCTTCCCATTTGATTGCTGTGGCGAGAAGTGTTCTGCGTTACAAGGTCTGAGAGGAATGTTTTGCTGTGCTCCTTTTCAAAGCCTGCGTCATGTCAGACTCTGGCCCACTGAAACACTCTCCAAGACCTGGGTCTGAAGCAGCAGAGTATGTTTGTGCCTGACTGGCCACTTCGCGAACAGAGGATTTTGCACTAGCATTCATGCTAAGAGTAATTTTATGTCTTTTTAGACCACTTCAGTAAGAGTATGACATTTTTTTGCATTATATAAGCCAATTAACTTAAACCCTACTTAACCAAATATCATTTCACCACATCCTAATGGTGTCCTTAGGTGTCAACACGCTCTTCAGTTACTCTTTCTCAATGAGATAATTCTTATCTCATAATAGTGATGTTCCAGAGTGTGTTGAATAACCGGGATTATAAATGAATGTTTTTAATATAAGTAGGAATATTGCATAGGTTGGAAGTGAATTCCTTCTTAAGGCATTGATCTAAAAGGGAATGTAAGTGCATTTTAAAATTTGTGAGTCTTACTGAAAGCAAAATGATAATTCATATGATTAAAGTTAAGGTGACTTGTCAGAGCAGAGTGTAAGAGTGTAGGATATGTGTTTGGACCCAATTCAGAAAGATACTTAGGAACATGGCTAGCTGTAACCTATGAAACACTTAAGCACTTAAACCACCGCATAAGGTCAGAGTGAAGCTCACATGATGGCCAAATCTGCCAACTCTGTTTTTCTCCCAAACCTCTGCTCAGTCTTACAATGGGCTTCATAATGCTAGCATAACAGCTTTTCACATTTTGAATAAATAATAGCATATAATTAATAAAAAAGTGTAGTAGTAGTAATAATAATAATAATAATAAATCCTTCTCACAAAGAGATAGTCAGGAAGCTTTTCCTAGCCTTCAAGATTGCAAACAGCTATGGTTAAAAGTTGAAGAAGAGGGTGAACAAAGTAAACAAATTCTAATTATGGAAGATGAAGTAATCAAAGACATTTATTTATGTGCAATGTAAGATCTAACATGTCACCTTGCCGCTGCGTTGGTGATTATTTTCAGACTGCTGGGATTACGGATCAGTTTATCCAGGATGCTGACAATCTGCTCAAACTTGGGTCTGTTGTTTCTGTCTTTCTGCCAACAGTCCAGCATCAGCTGATACAAGGCAGCTGGGCAGTCCATAGGAGGTGGCAAGCGGTACCCTTCATCAACAGCCTTAATCACCTGCACAAGGATAAAAGTTTTTGAAAACTTAAAGGCACTTAACTTGTTTTTATCAGTTCTGTGAACCACATTAACATGGACATTCTGTGTTTAAACAAATGTGTTTATTCACTAATTGTCTTGTCATGCAATGCCTCTAGTTTATCTGCAAAGTAAACCAGGAAGCAAATTAGGCATACAAAGAAGGGGAGTTAAGATACAGTATGTGACTTTGAGGAAGGTGAGAGTCTAGAAAGGATCTCCAAAACTCACACTTGATTGAACTAAAGCCATAAACAAAAGCTACAGTTAGTAATGTGCTTATTTAACTATGCCAGACTTCAAAAGGTCTGGAATATCTCTTGTCTGATCACCGTTAGAAACACAGGCTTTCCACACTCCCCAGTGGACATTGCACTCTGCAGAAAGCCAGCCTCCCCTCTCATGGTACATCCTGAACTGATAGATAGAAGGTCTTGTGGACATTCTCACAGGGCCAGAAAATATTTTTAAAACTTACCACAAGTATAACTGTACATCTCCTACTAGGCAGTGCAGGGCCAATTCTTTTACCATTTGTGTAGATTGATTAAAAAAAAAATAGCCCAGAATTTACTCTGTTATGAAGCTTTTTAATACAACCTTTTCACTAGAGTATAACACCTCTTGATCAGTCCTACAGTATCTATTGCACCATGAATAAAACCCCAATGTATTCTAAGTAGAAAATTATAAAGCAGTATTCTGTTAATCTTTCCTTTTTATCTGGATCAGTTAATTCAAAAGCAGGAAAAATTATTCTGAGTCAGAACAGGGATAGGAAAACTGTCCATAGTTTAAGCAGCCGTGAAGCAGAGGCCCCCAAATAGGTTAATCTTTCTGTTTCTGATTTTAATGTGATATTATTAAAGGTATTCCACTAGTATATCAGCCTATGACACAAGTCATTAATCTCTACAAACAATAGAAAAAATGTTCATGACTAATTAAAAGAAATACATAGTTTTTTGCAGAAACTTGGGTTCCAGAGGTACTAATTTGAAAAGAAGTTTTCTTCTCTTTTTCCTCATTTCCCTCATTTCCTCATCTGTAGCACAGAAAATGTCTGACTACATTTATGTTACGACTTTTTTTTTTAATTTAGTACTAGTAATGATAGATACCAATCCCTTGGAAAATCTATTTGTGTTAGTGACTGTACTTCAGAAAATTCCGTTCGTACCTCACTCCTGTGGAATAAATCTGGGATTAATAACATGACAGAAAAAGAATGCAAAATAGTTATAATAAAAATATTATTTGAGGAAATGTTATGCTTCTTAAAAAAATACTGGGAGACATCCATTAATCATTTCGATTGCAGGCTTGGATAGTTTACTAGGCTTGCAAAGAAGCCTGTATTGGAAGTCTTCTAATAAGATCACGCTACTTCTCTATTTTATCCTTTTACTACTTCCGGAAGTGTTTTGGTTTCATTAAACTCTTAGTAGAAATGTTTTGCTTCTCTTTTTCACAAGCTCCAAGAGCTTATTCTGTGCATTTGATATTTACAGAAAACTTCTACAGAATATTATACAAGAATATTATACAAGTGGAACCAAAGGGGATCAACAAAAATTTAGGAGGATTTTCTAATAATAAGCTAAGGAATGTAAAAGGCAAAGACCTCATTGAAGTGGAATTGTTTAAATCATCCTATTGAAAACCACCAGCATGATAAAATTCTCTAATATGTTCCTTCAGAGATCCAAAATACCCTGCTATAAAGATGCTGGATTTTTTGTTAAATTCATTAGGACCTTTACTTTACCGGAGAGATTTGGAGATGTTAATTTTTACATCTTATTCAATGTCAACGTCAAAAACTCAGAGCCACCTGGTTTCATTATGCTTCGCTTCCTTTCACAGCTTGATCCTTTATTTGAGAACATAATTCAGATAACAATATACTCACATCCTGGTTGGACATCTCCCAGTATGGTCTTTCTCCATAAGACATCACCTCCCAGAGAACAATCCCATAGCTCCACGCGTCACTGGCTGATGTGAACTTCCGATATGCAATGGCTTCTGGTGATGTCCATCGGATAGGAATCTTGCCCCCCTAGGAGCAAAACAAAATAAAACAGTCCATTTGACTGTAATACAATGAGTATAATTTTACATGATTGATTATTTTATCTCTGAGATTCTCAGTTATCATTATATCAGTGTAAAAAAACAGTATAAGCTGGAAAATGCTATTGCCATGTGTCATGAAAGCATCTTGAGCACTATACAGAGTAAAATACATTACAGTGCAAAATCTACTGAAGCTATATAGTACAGTATACACATTATGTGCATGTACATATATATTTCTGTGTAGCATAATATGCACAGATAAATGGTAACTTAAGTGTGGATGATTTTCAGTTACAAAACATTTGGAAACTGGCAAGACAGTCATACAGCATTAAGGATGAAAAAGCTAGTACGAGCTCCTTGCTTACATGCTAAATCCCTTTGCACAGTGCAAGAGGGCTGGATTTGGCTATTTGCAAGGTATTTCAAGTGAATTCCCTGTTGGTGTAGAATGCACATGGTTTCACCGTGTTTTCACCCAATGCTTTCTAGGACATTAAAGGAAAATGAGGGGCCACGATGCCCCTCACTAATGCCAAGCCTCACTAATACCAAGCCTCTAGTTGCACAAGGCAGTGACTGTGACCGCATGCATAAATTTCCCATTCCAAAGCCGTCAGAGACAGTCACAGAAAAACAGATTCGGACAGGGTCATCTATCAGCGGGGAGAGTACAAAAATGTAATCTGGGGAAGCGGTCTTACACATTTTTTACAGTCACAAGAGAAACAAGTCATCATTAAATTATGTAAACTTGAAAAGAATTAAAGCAACCATTACAATTAATATTGCATTTAGGGGAACAGCTCTCTTCAATTATGGCCACCACTTGGTGTCATAGGTCAAATTAGTAAAATGCACACAAGCAGCCTCAGGCTGAGTTTCCGCAAGACGAGACTTAGAGGAAGGAGAAGATTTTCAGTGGTGCCAGCTTTGACGGAGGTTTCTAAGACTCTGATTTGTGAGTCACACATGAGAAAACAAAGGTCTAAAAGATAGCGGTGCAAAACTCGTTACTTAAGGTAATTTTGGAATGAATATATTTGAATACAGAAAACTGTGAGAGTTTAAAGGTGTTTCCAGTTCCAGGGATGCACAACATACTCTGAAGATTTCACAGTAGACTAGCTATTTGATGTACCTCTGCAACCCTCATTATACTGTAGTCATACACCTATACTCACAATAACCTGTGTGGTAAGAGAGCACTCCTATTTCCACTGAAGAATCAGAGAGAAATAAAATGTAAAGATACTAATGCTTTGCCTATACTTCCAGAAGTGTACCTGTACTGAGGGTAGCCATACGCTCACCAGGTTTAGATTAACTAGCTTGATTAACAATAGAAATGCTGATATTCGTGTTAATTAGACACCTAAATACAGCCTATATACACTGGAAAACCCAAGTATCGGCAATTTCATGGCTAATATTGCACAAATTAGATTAAATATAAGCAACACAAGCAAGCCTGACTTGGGCTGCAATTTAGACCTCCAAAATGTCACTAGATATGTCTTAGAGGCTTAGAGGCAAAGGTCAGAGAGGGAATCTATCTTGGCATACATTTTTTATGGACCCCATTCTACTAAGCAGACTCCCTACCTTAAACAAATGACAGATCTTCATTTCACACACAACCTTTAAAATTAGGTAAATTTCCACATTACTTGTGGACCAACAAAATGGACATAGAAAATAAATAGCAGTATTTGAAGCCACTGTTTTGTCACAGAAGCCCAAGTGAAGGACCTGATTTGTCTCTCTTTCAAACTTGGAAATCTATGCGACGATGTTCTTTAGTCACAAAAAGTACATTGTATTTTCTATCCATTGTAAGGTTATTCTCAACTCCCAGTGCTGCTCCATAAAAGCACTGAGAACATAAAAATAATATTGTTTGTCTCATACTGTATTGAGAAGCAATAGTATACCCACTTTATAAATGTCCAGGGTCCCTCAGTGAGTCCAAGGCACAGCCAAGAAACAAGGAAAGCTCTCCTGTGTCCTAGTGTTTTCACAACAAATCCACTTAAACTTTTAGATGCGGGGATGATAAAGAAATCAATCCCACTTTTTCAACCTTTTTTCTACACGTACTAGTAGAGTGAACTTTGATTTCCAATAAAGAATGTCGGTCCTGGGGGAAAGCCATATCCTAAATTTACACAAACAAAAACCCACCGCCATGAACAGACAGAGCTTCCAAATCAAACATTCCCACTCGTCCCACAGGCTCAGAAGTCACTCGCAAACTGGAGCAAACCTAGAGCGCAGCTTCAAGGCCAAGGTTCCCAGGTACTGCCTGTACATAGGAGCAGGTGGGGGCAAGCCCAAGTTGCGTGCCCAGGACATCAGCCCTCCCAGCGCAGATCTGCCCACAGGGTGCTCCCCAGCCCACCTCAACTGCCAGGACAAAAATGCCTCTGCGCTACACCCGAGATGTAAATCGCAAAGGACCTTTACAAGTCAAACCCAACCTCGTGGACTACATCTGGAAAGGAATGTGTAGCTCGTGGGGCTGCTGGAGCCCAGGCACGAGTGGCCACCACCATGCCTCATGGCTGGTGGGAGCTTCTACGCTCCACGCCCCTGCCAGCACTCCCACAGGTGAGCATGTCCAGCAGGGACCACACCAGACCAGTCTGGCGTTCAGTTTGAGATGAAGCATTTCAAATTCCTGGCCAGGTGGAGACGTAAAAGAAGGAACTGTTGATCCTTGCTGCTTCTGACAGTAGCAGTATCACCTCAGACAAGCCTCAAGCCTCCTCTCACCTCTGCTGATCCCTCCCCTTGTGCCCAGAGGCATCAGAGCTTCTGGGAAAGAGACTGCGCTATCTGATTTGAAAGAAGTTGAGATGCAGAGCTACGTGTCATAGGTGACATCAGTGGGCTCATGGCAACGTAGCCAGACTGGGCCTCATTCTCTAGCAATTGCTTCAGCTACATTTTGAATAGAGGGATGCCAGATCAAATACCTAGGACGTGCCACATAAGAAAGCCCTCAAGGCAGGTAGCAGTTATGTTGTTTTTCTTGCCTCAGTTAACGGCTGGTTCTGTGAAACACAGAGGTACCATTTTGGAGTTTTTAGAACCTTACTCTCAAGAATCTGAATTTCTGTGGATGGCTTTAGGCTCACTCTTTCAATTCCATGTTAACACAAAAAAATGGAGCCCTTCTTGCTGAACCCTCAAGAAATAATTGCCGGATGTCACACAGAAAAATGTGCTCATACCTAGAACATGAGCATTTTTGTCAAGGGCAGGAAATACTGTATTTGAGAAAAGGTCTTTACCTTTGTAATCTTACAGGAAAATTCATTTATACAATTGGAGAAACACATTTACATAAAATGACATTAATTAGTCCCCAAACATTTTGGGATTGCTTTATTGCAGGTTAACTCAATGAAACAAAGTTCTTCTGGCTTTCTTTGTTCAAGTGAAAAATGAAGGTACATCAACCCTAGACTCCACTATAAGGAAATAAATTTTCCTTGCTAAGTCTCAGCTGTAAGTCTATACAAGTCTACAGATACATGTAGCATTACCAAAAATGAGACTAAAATAAGGAGAGTATTAAAATGTAGCTAAAAGAAGAAATCAACTGCGACTGAATAAAGTGTAAAACTATAATTTTGCTATTCTGCTCTCCAATTTCTCACAAAACTGTCAACGTTTGTATTTAAAAGGGGACTTTGTTGACTAATTTGTTTAATAATTATAGACCAAGAACAGCAAAAAAAAAAAGTTCTGGTAAATAATTTTTAGACAAATAAGCATTTTGACACAAAAACAATTTCCCCCAAAGGATGATGTAACATTCACATTTTAGCAGATGTCCAAATATCAATATATGCATAAAATCTGAAGACTCATATCAAACTAAACACATAGTTTTCTATTGCTATTACCTTTGAAATTTATAAGGCTTGCTGTAATCTAAATAGTTTATTTTGAAATTAAAAAACCGTGATCATTCAGCATCAGAAAATCCCTTCTCGCTTCTGCCATTTTTAGAGAAATACCCATCTCATTTGAACACATATCACCTCCTTAAGTTTCTGCTTTGCCAGAAATCAGGACTTTCTTTGCAATATCCTTTGCCAGGATCAGAGATATCTTAAATAATTTACCTTTGCAAAAATTAAACCAAACACTTTCTCTAGACCATAGAGCTGGAGCCGGGAAAACTAAGCTCCCATACTTGTTTCTTTACTAATTTCTTGGGTTTTATGCCCTCTCTCCAGTCTCCCAATATTTAAAATGCATATAATGATACCTGCTCTGTAAACTGCTATGATGAAAGTGCTAAGAAATCCTACCTGCTTGACTTTTTAAAATCATGTATTGGATGCTTTCATACAATTTAATCTTTTTACGTGATCTCTGTTAATTATCCTCCATTGGAAAATCTGAAACTGATATTATTGGCTGGTATTTCTGGCCTCCTACCCTTCAAAATTAGTACTATCAGGACTGAGCATGTAAGACAAACTTGCCATATGAAAAATCATTCTAGATATGCCTAGGAAAAAGGTTTGCCCAAATCTGTTTGGTACAGGCTTATAAAGAGAAATCTACATGTGTATGCATCACTAGCTATTGGTAATATATATAGTGACTATTTTCTGAAGATAAATACAGGTTTTATATATTTTGGTCACGGTCTTCATTTAAGAGCATGCTCATCATGAAGCCAAATAAGCTTTTTGAGTAGAAAAAGTATCAGTACTAGAAATTGTAGGAGTTTATTACTGCAGCTCAAAATCCCAGGCAGTCTAGGCCAGGGAACCAGTCTCGAGGTTTGAAATTAGTAAGCCAGTAGTAATCAAAGGTTTTCTCTGCTCTAGATGGAGCTGTGATTCCTACAGTATCTGGTTGTTCAGCATAATTCATCTAAAGTCAATGAAGTCCTCAATTTATTTCTAGCACGTCTGGCACTCCAGCACAAGGCAGCTGTTTCCAGGCCTTCATAACCCATTCCAATATTCTGATTTATAATCTGTTACAGGGTGACTGCCACAGGCACCTAAGCCACAGGCCTGGAGAGAGGAGAATCAAGAAAAATGGATTCTAACAGAATTATCAGAAGAACTTTGAAGAGAAATGTGAAGGTAAAAGCCTGACATTAATTCACTACATGAAGACTTAGGGTAGTTCAGGAGATATCTTACTGGTACAGAGCAAGATGGTTTCATGTGAGTGAGATGAGCATGACTTACCCTCTTAAGCATCTGAAAATTGCCTGATGCTACTTGTTCATCCCTTACTAATGAATATTTTATCTTGACATTATGTCCTTGTCAAGTGGTAAATGATAACAGAGCTTGGCTTCTCTCCTCCTGCTTATCAGGCAAGAGAATTGGTGTTTTGTTTTTTTTTCTTTTTTTTTATTAACCACACCCTGCAATACATTCAGACAGTATTACCGTGTTTTTGCATATATAGGGAATGAACAAACCATGCTAAATTTCTGTCAAGCGCCAGTTGCAATAATGTGTGCATATCAAAAAGGACCTGTGTGCCCTTCCCTGTGGCATGGAACAGAGCAGTGCCTTGCCGTGCTCTTCCTGCTCTGGCACTGTTACCTGGGCACACAGGCTACCAGAACACTTGCCATCAAAGCACAGTATTTTTTGAAGTGATGTAGATTTAATGAGAAGTTATCCATGCAAATATAATAACCGGACAGTGTTTTACATTGAAATGCCACGAACATGCATTTAAATAGTCAAAGTTCGTCTACTGATTACCCAAATATTATGCCTTTGAGAGACATAATTACAGTCCCTCTACATGTGTGATGGTTTAAATTTACTTCCACTTCATACTGTGTCATTAGTCCACCTACTTGTCATACAGACATCTAAAAATAATACGAATAAAAAGGATCAATTTGACAATGACAATTTTAATACAATCTTGGCCTTTCAATTAAAAGTGAATAGGTACGGAGAACATAGATAATTACAGTACATCCCCTCCGGCACAAAGGCTCAGTAAAAAAAAAAAAATCCAAACACTCAGTCAATCTAATTCACATGCTGGCTTCTGCTTCTGTAAGCAGGCAGACCACAGGCTGCCAAAGGCTTTTTGTGCTATCAAGTCAGTGACAATAATTCAAGAGGTAAAAAATGACCCTGTCGGGTAGCAAAGTTTTCTTACAACTCTCGATTTCCTGTATTTCACATATGCACCTGTGATCTTTGCATTGTCCTTCAGAGCTCTTGTACAATAGCATGAATGTCACAGATTATGTATTGATATATAAAGGGATACATACATTATTGATATATAAAAGAATAGATGTTCATATCCTCCATGCAAAGCTTCAGATATAGCTTCTGAGAACAGAACACCACAAAATTTCACCCATTCAGTGTTGTGTATTGAAAGCCTGAAGGGCTGACTGGGCTTCTTGGGGGTAACACCAACCCTGAATTGCAATCACAAATTAAAGCAATGGAACTGTTCTCAGGCTTTGACATTTACAAGTGGAAAATAGGGGTATAAGAGGAGGCTAAATAGATAAAACCTCTCTCTTTGCAGCTAATTGTATAAAATTTACCTAGTACCACTGATATTAAATGGAGAACCAGGAGTGGGAAGAGTTGGAGGGGAGGCAAAAGTCTCTATCCATTAATATAATATGCACTCTTTACTGTTTGAATGTTTGGAATTGTGGTTATAACTTGGATTACTTTTTTTTTATTATCTTCGCAAAGATCTTACAGAGTAGTTGTCATCCTTTAGTTGTAAAGGCATGAAATTGTTTGGCATGATGCCATTATTTTAAAAAGTGGCACTATTTCTGTCTTGGTTTTGCCATATAATTAGTGCCTGTGAAATGCACTAGAAGCAGCCTAGGAGACGGTACTGTATTTTGTGATATGACTAAACAGCAGGAACATGAACTGCCCAGCTTTCTTCCAGTGGACTGGAGCTCTGTTTCACACTTATGAACCCCAGCTGTTTAAGCTGGTGATCAAACATACCCAGGGACACACTACCTGAACATGTACACCAGATTCACTTCAAAGGAAACTCAAGCAAAAAGATGACTAGCAAATAGCCTTGTCCTTCTCTCAGAGTCAACTTGTGACACAGGTATATTCAGCAATGAATTTGGAAGAAAATTAGATATTTCCTAGGTTGTATTTGAAGGTTTTAATTATCTGAGCATCTTCCTGCAGGAGTTTGCAGATACACCACATAAATGCCAGATGGAGTTTACTGAACACAGATGATTACACTTTACAAAATAGTTTCTTTCCATCTGATTTCACAATCTAAATGTAAATAGGCAAGCAGGCTTAGAAAATAGGTGGCAGAAGGAGAGGAAGAATTATAAAAAATAATCAACACTTCACTGGGCCATAGGAAATTCACATGTAACAGTGGCCAAAAACCCTGACACCCTTGTTTGTCCGAGCTGACCCATGGATATGAGTCACTGATGTTCGCTTCATTTTCAGGGAAGTGTGCTTCCCTTATAAAGCTGTATGCTATGGAGTTTGATGCATGTAAGTTAACTAGGACTCAGCTCTTTATGTGAATACATAAAACGCCATTACTAAATTATAGATGAGTTTGCATGCCCAAATGAATTTTGGAACAAGAGGACTGAACTTCGAAGCCTGGCAGAGGTATGTGTCTGAGCAGAAGAACAGGAGCCAACCATGTGGCAAAGCTGTGTTGGGTGTGGAAGGAGACATTGAGACTTCTTGCCCACGGAGATATTAGCAGAAAGGGCATGTGTAAGAAACATGACATAAATATGCTACGCTTGGTGCCGGGGATTAGTATCCCCTTTTGCGCATCACATTTAAGAAAAATGTAGTTAAGGTGAAAAGAATCTAAAGGAGACCAGCAAGAAGGCTAAGTTTGGAAAAATTGCTTAGAAAATAAAAGAATGGAGGGGTGCATGTGAAGAGGACAGCAATCTCCATGCATTTAGGCAGCTGCTCTAAAGCGGTGATCGATCACCTGCCTATGGGCAGTAGTGGTAGGACACAGAGTAATTGCCTTAGCTTGCAAACGTACATCCTGGGGGAGGGAAGTTAAATATGAGACTAGATAAATACTATATCTAAAACCGTTTACCTCGGAGACGCTAACACCCGTTACTCTCACAGGATTTTTTAAGAAGAGGGCAGGCAAGCATATCTGACAAGGCAATAAACCTCTGGCTGAATTACAGACAATTTTCTTTTGAAGAATTCTTGCATTATTTTAATATTTACTTATTAATGCTGCACCTATACTGGGCATGAAAACTGTTTGCTCCTACTAACGTCTCTTTATATTAGCCATGAAAGATCTCTGCAGACAGTTTTCTAAAGTGTTATACACTGCATATTTCTAACAACATGCCAAAGCTTATCAGAGGTCAAAGAAAGCACTGAAAGGTCAAATAAAGAATAGAGTCTTTATGCCTGGTAAGTTATGAAGGCATGATTGATAAATATGTATCTATAAATGTATGTGTATATAATGGATATATAATGTGTAAGAAAACAGCTAGGATTTCTTTACTCATTTGTCACATGTTATTTTATTTCAATCATGAAAAAGGTAGCGTGCAAACTACCACAATAATTGATTGCTCCTGTCAGCGATCAGGAATGAAGGAAGCCCTAGAAAACACACATTAAGATTTTGCTGATACATTCTACTCTAATCTGGTTTGTACAGTGAAGAGGAGATGATTACTAGGCATCACTGCAAATTACACTTGACTAAGATACTGGAGATTAATGCCACTTTTTCTAAAGTTAATAAAATCCTCTTGCAATAGGATTAAAGTGAACAACCAGACATCCCTGTGTATTATCTACATACACAAAGCTAAATGTATGCCTTCAAGGTTTCCACAATAAATCAGAAGAGTTATTCAGGGGAGAACAAGAGGTGTTGTCCTGGTTTGTGTAGCACAGCTGTATTTAGAAGACAATGTGGCTTTTCTAAGGCTCTAAACCAACAGAATAGCTTCCAGTTAGATTTTTAGGCAGAATGAAATCCAGAAAAGAAACAAGCAGCAGCATACGGTATGGACAGTCCCCCACTGATAAAAGTTTCTCTATCTCAGGATGAAGCAGTCTCCTCCTTGATATCATTACATCTCCAAGAGATGGGTACCACTTTGTATATATGATATAAGAAGGAGAAAGAACAGGAGGTTTATTACACTGTTAAGCAAGACTTCATTTTTTGTTTTACTCAAGTTTTTAGTTAGGGGTACAACAGCAGGTATAACTGACACACCTTTGCAGAACAATGATATCGGTATGCTCAAATAAGACATACGTCCCATCCTATTAGAAGACGCAAAAGGTTGAAAAAAAGAATTCTGGGTAGGATTTCTTTTTACTGGGTGGGAGCTAAATCAGCAGTGTAACAAAACCTGTTCCAAGCACACATGAATTCTTACATTATTGTGTGCTAAACTAACTTATGCCTTAATTGTGGTAATCACTGCTTTACACATTCAGCGGAAAGAAACAGCCATGAATTTTGCATACTTTAAGAAAAATAATCTACCAACAGAAACCAAATTTTTTGCTTTCTAGCTTCTCTGAATTAAACATGAATTAAAAAATGGCTGTGATGAGTTTATGGTTTATTGAACATCTCTGGGCCTGTCAAGACTGGATGGCCTCTGCAACCCAGAGTACAAGCCTCAGGGACTCCCTCAGATTTCAGTCTTTGTCAAAATCAACAAGAATTTTAAAAGGCTAAACAAACACAGAAACTCACCCTTGTGGTGTAAGCAGCTTCTGGGTCATCTTCCAGTACACGAGAGAGACCAAAATCTGAGACTTTGCATACCAAGTTACTATTGATGAGGATATTACGAGCAGCTAGATCTCGATGGACGTAACCCATATCTGACAAATATTTCATGCCAGATGCGATCCCTCGAAGCATGCCTACTAGCTGGATGACTGTGAACTGGGCATCATGTTTCTGGAAAACATTTGAAATGTCATTTCAGAGATTGTTCATGTTCCCCCTTGCACAGAATTTTT
>KZ506157.1:148742-163601 GCA_002844005.1 Limosa lapponica baueri | reverse complement strand
TTCATGTAAAATCTTTGATCATTAAATTTATCACCTTATGCTGCAAAGGCAATTTAGAAAGTCTCTGAATTTACGTCTTACAAAACAAGCCAGTTGTGGTACTTCGTGCAATCTCTCTCATCTACTATTAACTATTTCTGTCTTTCCACCTCAAGATAGAGGACTATCAGCAGCACAAGCAACAAGAGCCTTGCCTAAATGAGGCAGCATCACCAGCACCAAATCCCATCAGCTGCTCATAAGGAGAAGAGCGTGCAGGTTCTGAGTGGCTTCTTGGAGGCTACCATGGCTGCCATGGGAAAGCTGAGTAGGAGCTCTAAGACTGATGCTACCCTTCAGGAATGCCTGTTGACAACTTGCTGTTATCTTAACGAAAGTGCTGGAGAGGGTTCTTCGAATATGCTACTTTTCCAGGAAGGTACCAAGCATAGATGGAGTTTTGAGTTATATTTTTGCCTCAAATCAAGAAGGTGATTTGTTGTCACAAACATAGGCAAAAACGTGCTTTAAAAAAAATCAAAAAAAACCCAAAACAATAAAACAAAACAAAACAACCAACCAAACCACAAAAAAACCCCAAACAAACCCACAACAAAAACACCCAAAGGCAGATTAAGAAAATGTCTACTAGTAAAAATATAAATGTTATCAAAGAAATAAAATCAATTTTGCTACTAAGCGCTTAAAGCCCCAAGATTTTTTTTTGGAGATTTTTACTAGGAGGTATAAATTCTAGAGGACTGGGATCTTTAAAATGCCTCACGCTGGTTACACACTGAGTATCACATGGAGTATTTTCTCTGCATGAAAACCATGTAGGGAAAAGTTTGGACTTATGTATTAATATACTATTAGTTGCTGTAGCCAGGTAGGCTGTTCATTAATTTGTGCTCATGATAAAATCTAATGATTTAGTTGAAAGCAGAACATACTGCTTCAGTGCAATTAGGAAACCTTAGGACATCAGGCACCGTGACTCCTAACAGATTACCAGCAAGTGCCTCTTGGCCACTTTGTAGCAATTTGTAGCTTTGGAGTTTATTAACTTGCCATTTTATTACCAAGCTGCAGTGTTCCTCAGAAGTGCTCATTTTTCTCCATGTTCTCTATACCTTTTCAAGCAGATCACTTTTATTTCCTGATTGTCCCCATCTCATTAACCCAGGCTACTGTTTTTAAGTTCTCAACAGCCTGAGAGCAGCAAGACAGTGAAGGTGCTGGAGCTGCGTCGCAGGCAATTGCCTCCAACACCATTCTTCATTGGATCCAACCCAGTGTAGGCTTAGCTGATGCTTGCACATGTGTAATTTTTTTCCTGCTTTTGAAGAAATACAATATACATTGCAAATGCCAAGCTACGTGTTTCTGCTGTTATCTCTTTTGAAGGATATTTGGTACATATTAACATGGTTATAACATAAACATTTCTGGAAGGGTTTGCAGAGCATAAACATGGAGGATTCAGGTTTTTATTTGCTTTTGCGTTTCCTTGAAGGATCAGAGAATCACAGAATAATTTAGGGTGGAAGAGACCTCCAGTGACACCTCTCATGCAAAACAGATGTCCCTGTCATAGCTTACTTTTAGTGACGACTCCTTCTAATCGAATGATATTAGGGTGGTCAAACTGTCCCATGATGCTTGCTTCTCCCAGAAAGTCCCTTCTCTGTTTTTCTGTGTAGCCAACTTTCAGGGTTTTGATAGCCACTGAAATTTCCTTTTTGGATGGCAGCTTTAGGCGTCCACTGCACACTTCTCCAAATTCCCCTAAAAAGTGGAAAAATGACAAAAGATGAAATGTAGTTATTTCATGGGGTTTAAAAAAGAAGACTTAGCATCCAGCAAGAGTCCCTGAAGTGTGATGTTCACTGATGGGCCACAGACCAGAGGTCCAAAGAAACCTTCGGACAACTACTTAACATTGATATTCTGAGGTACATGGTACATGTCCGTGCTTGGGTTCTCCAGCTGTCAAACCGGATAATGACACTTATTTATACTGCGTATCCAGATGACTGCAGAGCAGACAAATGCATAAATGTCACCAGGAAATTCCCTTTTTGTTTCAGTTGATGCACTTCAAGACAACAGTAGGAGGGCTAACTGATCAATGCAGAAGTGTCAGAATAGTCATGCATCCTTGTGAACATTATACTCCTCATTTCTACCAGAGATAGTGCAGTTCTGAATTGTTTTACTTATTTCAGTTACAGTAGCAAGGTAATTCATAACAAAAGAATTTACCTACACAACTGCAAAGAAAAAAGAAATCCATACAGATTATCTTTATTCTGTCATTATTCAGATGGATCTAATAATGCAAATATATACCATCACTATGGGACTATGGGACCTGAGAGTCCATCATGAATATTATGCCCACTGTATATTGTGTGAGATAACTAGAAAATGGCAGATAGCAACTGTATGTTTACTTTTATACAACGTGGTTTATCCTTTGCTATGTAACATCCAAAAAGAACGCACAGGGAAAATTATCTTAGCATTCAAATGAACAAGTATTAAATATTTTCACAAATTGCTGGAAGAAAACATCTTGCTTGAATATTTCTATATTTAACTAACGATTACATAAAGCACGTAAGGAAGTTTCAGTATCTTGAAAAACATTTGAGCAGCAACTGACTTTTGATTCCTAATTATGCAACTCCCCATCTTAGATTTCATTTGATATAATAAACTGCACATACTACATCCCAGCTAAAAATACAATAGCAACTTTTTGTCTCCTTGTTTTAAAGACAAAATAACTGAAATAATGAAAATTACAATAAAAACAGATACTGGATAAAATATATAAGAAATATTATGGCAAGAATTGCCCTACATGATTATTTACACTTGAAGACAAGGAAAACACTTTACTGAACAGAGAAGAAAAGTGTTTTGTTGTGTGTTTTTTTTTTTCTTTCAAGAAACTAGAGGGTGTTGCTGGAGGGCTTTAACACTCATTTTCCAACAGTACTTGCCTATTTTGGTTTCTTTGTCAAAATACATGAGATCTATATATAAATAGCCCCTCATATGCCATATTTTGTCAAGTGGCCTCGCACAGAAAGTTTGACGAGGAAACAAACCAACCCCATAAATATAAATCAAGCTGTCATCATTTTATGCAAACTGGGAATTTTGTTTTTATTTGTGAGTGAAATATCATGGAAAGAGTGATTATACTGCTTACATATGAGCTTTTCCCAATTTAATGTGGAATAATACTAAATGCAATAGCATTACTATGCTTCTAAAGAGCAAAGGCTCTTGGAGCTCATCTGCCCACAATGATTCTTTATCTCCGCAGCTGACTGTTTACATCAAACAACATCTGTGAAAACTAAAATGACCAAACCCCACCCATAAGATATTTTTAATAGGCAAATTTAAATCATAGATTGCTCTTCATAGACTTAACACCCAGAAATATGTGATGGATTGACAGCCCTTCATCACTGACTTCATACATGGTACGACATGATGTACATTTTAGATGTTACATTCAGCCCATTTACCTGCAAATTGAAATTATTCTTTTACCAGCTTGCCACCAGTATGGTTGGAATTAAGAGTCCGTGTCCCATTTGTGGCACTGTGATACAGGAATGATAAAGAGAGTAATAACAATAACCAGAATCTTAAAAGTCAGGGCTGGGTGTTCACGTCAAAGCTCAAGGAATTGGTGTTATTTATACACAACAAGGAATGGGAAGAGAGAGCCACGACAATAGTTTTGGCTTATCAAAAATATGGTTATAAATGAGATGGACACCAACTCTTTTTTCTATACATAAGGGGCAAACCAAAGAATAATTGCAAATTAGAATAAAGGTCAGTTAGAACAAGAAAAAAATTGCAGTCCAGCAGTCAATCCTTAATTTCTGACTGGAATTGTACATCTGATATTTGCTCGACTTTTGGGAAGGAAAAGCTTATGGCTAATGTCCACCAACACAGTCCCTTTTAGCCATGGCTGCACAATGTAGAACTTGTGTGATTAATTGGATTCCACAAGTGTCTCAAGGCCAGTGGATGCTTCAGGAGACTAAAAGTTGGACTCTTCATAGAAATGGAGCTTGCTGTTGTCTGTGAATATGAAATGGGTTTAGTTTCTTGTAATGGTGTTGCTGGAAAAAGCTCACTGGGCAGCCCAACTATGTTAACCTGTGGTTCTTTCATAGACCTGATCAACACCCATAGTGACATGCAGTTACACCACAACTTTTTCCTGCAAATACTATATGGTCCCAGTAAAAAATGGACTGGATCTTATCAGGTATTGTTTAGGAGGAATAAGGACTTGTGTTTGAGTTGGAAGGTGGAAAACCTGACACAGACTTTAAGAGGTGAGGTTGACGGCTTTTCATGTAAAACCTTTCTGAAGTGTTTATTTTTAATTATGCTACACATAAACATTGTATAACCTGCCCTGCAGACTCATATGTCTATTTGCATGCGGAAAGCAAATAGATATTATTAGGAGGGCTGTTCATGATATAAATATCTCTCTTCAGGAGATCTTAATTTCTTTTTAAATAGGCTACTTAGTGCATCAGTGAATGACATTCGCTGTGCATTTAGACCCAGGGGACAAGTAAAAGATGATTCTGTGAAATCAGCTACTCCCTTTGCTTTGCTGTGTTTTAAATCATGATTGTACTGCTGTGCACAGAACTCCCTCGGAGTTGGAGAGGCATCTAAGCTTAATGTTTCATGAACCTCAGCAATGTTTTACAACCCCTCAATGAGACACTTACAAACCTTCACGATAAGTTCATGGGCAGGTGGTCCCTAGATTTTAGAAACACTTTGATCAACAGGATGTTATGCTACAAGTATGTTTAAACTTTGAAAGAAAAGCAAATGCTTGCTTTGATGTTCAGCAAAGCACATACTTAAATCTATCCCAAATCAAGAAAGTACTTTCTGTAGTATTCTCTTGCTATCCAATCAGATTTGAACTTTTTAAGTGATTTGCTGAACTGGATCCATAAAAACAAGTGAGTTGTTTTAGAAGAAAGAATTACTGTAAAGAAAAATCTGAAAAAGTGGCTCCTGACCGCAATTTTCTTATGCTCAGCCTCCCACTAAAATCCCTTGTGTTTTTCTTGAGGTTCTTTTGGAAAAGAGTATTTCCTTATTGCATTTAGGTATGTTTTCAAAGCTATATAAGCTGCCCTCTATTCTCAGAGACTTTTGGCTAAAGCTGTGAAAAACTACTTGGAAAAGTACCTCAGAATATCAAGATTACTTGCCTGACTTGAAGATCTCATTACTTACGTCACACTTCAATGCAGTTAAATGAATCCCTTCTTCTCAAATCACTGTCTTTTTATAATTTCATTCACACTTGCATTTGTAAAGGAGAAGGGCAGGAAAAGACCAAGTCATTCACTCAAATAAGTCATTGACTCACGTAAGAGACAGGAAATGCCTTTCTGCTTTTGGGGAGGAAAGAAGTGTTACTGCAGAAGCAGCCTTGGAGGCACCCACTCCGAATGCAAAAGCTAGCACATGATGAACGTGACAGCAGTGTAAAGTGATGCTACGAATGCATTTTGGAAGCTCCCAGCACTCTATAGCCTGATATTCATCTGTTCTTCCTTGGCTGGCTCTTCCCATTGGCATCTCTGGCAAATGCTAATAGAAATGTTAACTGTAATGCCATGTGTAGTTTAGGCTACCTAAATCTGAGTTATGGTCTCTAACAAATGGCTTTATTGTATCTTGAGTCCAAGCTTCAGTATAGAGGACCTGCAGGAACATACTGTCACTTCCACTGGAGTGGAGTAAAGGACTTTTTAAATCACCTAACTTTTAGGATACATCCCTCCTCTTAGAAAACTCTACTTCCATTTTCAGAGGTCTTATTTGGCAAATTTTGGTTTACCTCTCTTTATCCTGAGGATTCTGATTAAAAATAGGTCAGAACAATGAGCTATAAAATATGACATATCATTGATTCTTCTGGGGTTTTTTTTCTAGATTCATATACTGCATACAACTCAAGTTTAGAAAGCTTATGTTTGTGAATGAAAGCTCCTGAAAGTCTCAGAAGGAAACATACTGCTTTTGAACTTCACTTTTCAGTAGCTCCTTCTCTATCCCCGTATTAATTCTCTATTATGTGCAGCAAGCAGAGCTTTTCTGCCTTGACTGAAGATGATGGAGAACAGTGCACTCTTGTGGGGCAAATTTAAAATCAGCAAGGAACTAGAATTCTACCTTTGCAGAAAATAACCTAACTTCAGACAAGCAGTTGAGTAGCTGCAGTATGAGAGAATGAATACTGTTTCATATTACTGGGTGATTCAGGAAATGCACTGACTGAAGTAGCTTGGTTCTACATTTTTTTCCAAATTAAAATCTTTTACTGTGGACTAGAAGTCTGTCTCTCTCATCTCGTGGTTTTAATTAAAATAATAAATTTAGAGAGAAGCAAAAAAATCAATAATAAAAAACCTAGTAATTTTCAATGGATTAAAAATCAATAGAACCTCTCACAAATGCTTTCATTTAGCAGGAAAGATAACACTTCATAATCTTCTGACTTGACGAGACAATCTGCCACTTTACTTCAAGGAGCAAGCACTCATCCTCTCAGGAACTACATGCTGCATTGCAACATGGACAACTCACTGTGATGAGACTTACTGTAATCTGGCTCCTCTGCTACAAAATCTGCTTATTTTGACAGTTTGTTTTCTGTAAACCCAACAATCTATGGAGTCTGTAAGGTTCAGACAATCAGTTATCAGACAGACAACCCTTTCTTCCTAAATCGATAATTCAAATCCAAAGCAGTGACCAAAATCAATCCAATGACCAAAGGTCATTGCAGTCTGATGGATGCGTGGTGACTGGTATGAAATGAGTTTGTGGTTTCACTCAAGGCGTAATAGTCAACTGTCCTTTTAAGGGAAAAAAAGAAAACATCTTCACAGTTGATACCATTTTCTGTGCTGACAGATTTTAGAGAGAAACATAGAAGTGAGGCTGAACTCTCTTTTTACTCCCAACAGTTCTGTGTCCAAGTGTGGGCTGACATGTATCCTTTAAAAAACTGTCTTCCTATCTGCTTTCTTTGGCGAAAAAGAATTTTGTGCCCTTAACTTTTCATATGCACTGAAGTCAGCTGCAAATATGACCTACTAATCTGAAGACTGTAGAAAGTTTTCTTCCTAGTCACAAGTATAAACCCAAAGATGTAAAACAGTATATACAGCAAAAAGCCATTTTTAGTTCAATATATCCGATGGTCATTACCTGCTCCAACTACTTTATCAATGGATATATTAGAAGCATCTAGTTCCTTGGCAAATTCATGCACAGCTTGGTTGGGATCTTCATATGTATGTGGATCTACGTAAGTTCTCAGGCCCGGGAGTTTTACTGTGTAAAAACAAATTCAGAGAGAAAATGTTACTAAGACTTAATTAATCCTTCTAAAAGAAAGATCAAATCAATAGAAGAAAAAGTTATACTGCTTCTTCAAATCAAACTGTTTTTGATGGTTTTTCAGGAATCTTAATATAGTGTGAAGCCAGAGACACTAATGTAGTTACTGCACAGAAGTCTGAAACCCGATTTAAAATATGTCTGCACTTGCCACGTTTAACTGCTTTTCGAGTATTAAAATACTACCCACCCCACTCATCTTGCTACATTTAGATGCTGCCTTATATCGTCCCTTTCAACGTAACAACAAGAAGGCAAGGAACAAAATGTGTGATGCTACAGTGAACCTGGAAAGTTCTTAGGAATATATTAAGGAGAGCACACTAACTCAAACTTTTTCTTTCTGTGTCCTCCAACAAGATGCATATGAAAATAAAAGTATACATGAACAAATGCACCTCTGCCTCAATCCTTCTGCTAGTACGTACAAGGATGGCAGCCAGTTGTTATTAAAGTCTGGTTCTAGTGCTCAGTTACTCTAACATCCAAGTTATTATTTTGTCCCCCTCTACAGTTTCCTGGCCAGGGATTGTTCTGTTTGCCCAGGGCAAGCGCTAGTTCAAATGCTGAATGATTTCAAGGGCAGTTTCAAGCTCTCTACATCTCTTCCTCCATCAGGACTGAGGGTGGGAGGAACATATTGTCATTCCCAATCTTTCTCTCCAGCAAAGATGCTGAAGGCAAAGCACAGCCTCATTCCCCCATCCCAGCTCAAGGCCCTGCTTGTGCTTGCACTCAATACCTTGTGTGCCTGCCTCTGTATTTGTTTTAGAACACAAAGATGTTTTGTTAACAAAAAGTGAAATAACTGTGACATCCAGCTTGAAGTTTTCTGCTTCTGACACAAAACCTGCATTCCTGGACAGGTATCCTAGCTTTTCCTAACTGTACTAGTTGGTCTTGTAAAAGATACTAACTCTTCCTACAAACACTGCGTTATCCCACTCAGAAATATCCTTTGCAGCTTGGCATTATTAGACTACATCAATTCATTGACTGCTAGAATACTTAAACCTTTTTTGCTGGCCTTACACAGATGGGAAACTCCCCCCCCCCAACTTTGGACCATTAGGCAGAGCACACCATTGTTTTGTCAGACAATAGCCAGCATATGTAAAAAAAATAATCAATTTTGTGGAGATTTATTGGCCTCAGAGTTGACAAAGAAATGATAAAACTGAATTCCTAAGCTAATTGCCTTGAAAACAATGCAAACTAAAAGTCACGCTCTTAACACAAGGGCTGCGTGTGCATGGCATTAAATGCTGACTGTGTTTCCTTCAAGATCCTGATGATTACAGAATTACTTGCAAGTAAAACAAAAGGTAATTGGCTGTATATTGCTGTTGGTTAAAAATCTTGTAAATGCTGCTTTCCGTCCATGCTGAATGTACATTACAGGCTCCCTCAAACCCCCAGTAAAAATAACAACAATTAAAAGCTTCTGCACTGTGGGGATTTTGGCTGCAGATTTTTAATGCTGACCCCAGAGGTTCCCAAGATCAGGTGATGGTGACTGCAAGGAGAATAATCCCTTCACACCAATAATTAAGGGCAGCCTGTATAGTAACTGGGTTCTGTCATGAAAAACAGATAATAAACACGTGCACATGTGTTAAGCTGTACTACTTTACAGCTCATTCTGTGCAAACATAATAATTTACATTTTCTTTTTAACAGCATGATTTGCCCTAAAGGTAGCAAAAAAATAAAAAGGGCCAAGCCAAAGAAGGCAAAGGGAGAGGATCTGAGGAGGTGAAACATTTTTGCTCCTTTGAAGTAATATTATAGGATTTGTAATAAGGCTGCAGGGAATAGTCCATGGCTGGAACCTTTTTTAAAGTAATTCAGAATAAACTGACTGAAATAAACCAGCTGCTGTATTTAAGATGCTGAAAGTTTACAACAGCCATGGAAGTTACTTTATCCTTTTTTAGTTCATAGGAGCAATTTTCTTATTCTTTGAGAAAGACTGTAATTTAGTAGAATAAAGTTTCAACAGCCACACGTGTACATACACACAAATCCTAACAGACAAATATCTGTAAACTCGATAAATCATTTTCAAGAATTTCTAACAGAAATACCAGGTCCATGATTGGCTCTGTTCTTACTACATAGTGAATCAGCATGGCACTACTCAGAAAACAGTACATAAATATCTAAAGCCAAATTAAAAGCAATTTAATCCACAGGAATTTAACAGCACTGACATGTTTAAGAATAGTGATTGCAACTTTCCATTGTGTGGGAGTAAGGAGAGCAAACTCTGACCTGTTATTTGTCTGTGACACTTTTTTTACTGGCTGCTTTTATTTTATAACCTCATTAAATTTGGATGATGAAGCATTAATTCTATGGGCCACATGTAACTATAAAGATTTTTTTTGAGACTAGCTGCTTAGCGGTTGTTGGGCTGCACGAAGCAAACCCCCTGTTACAGCTTGTGTATCCCCTGACAGGGCAGGGGAAGGAGCCACGTGTGTTGTGGGTATGCAAGGTCCCAGCTCTCTGGAGATAAGGAGGGGCTCCAAACTTAAAATAATAATAATATGAACAGTCATGAGAACAGTTACTCCATTGTCATGGGGATTAGGAATTCTAATTTCCAGCTACTGCAGGTAAAACCCTCATTAAAACATTAATTCTATTATATTTGGTGGGGAAGCACTTGATTATCGTACCAACAGCTCTTTTAGTGCAGATGGTACAGTGCCACTGTTGTGTACAAAAACCCCACATACATTAACCTTATAACATGCTAAGCAGTAGAAATAAATGGTTCAACATGGTTTACATGGTGTAGCAAGGTATTCATCTGGAGCTGAAACCAGTTCAAAGACAAACTACCCCCATCAGGAATGTTAAACTATCGCTTTCCTCTCCCCTCAGCTTCTCCTGCTCCAAAACTAATTTATTTATATTTTAAAGATGGTATGGATGCAGCTTTGACCGTGACCTAGTCTTCACGATCCACAGCTACTCTGTTGTGGAAAAGTACTGCGGGGTTATGCACATTGCAGAGAGGATCAAGGATCAGAGAGGAGCTGAAATACTGCAGAACAACATTCCCCTTCAGCCACAGGAAGCTACGTCTTCCTGGTAGTCAGGACACATGCCCATATTCAGAAAATCAACACTTCTTCCCCTGAGCATCTCCTGGATGAGATCTTGCTCCACACCATTCCTTTCACAGGAAACAGCCAAACGATCCAGAGTAGCCATGAATAAAGTCTTGTTTAGCCTTATTAAAGATAAGTACACAAACATCAGAAATAGACAGGCTTTGGGTTTGGCTTTTGAATAAGTTTCAAAAGTAGCCCAGAATCCTGAGGATGAGCAAAATCTTAACACCCTTAACTACATACGTTTTTTTTTTTGTGATAAAAAGACAATGTAAGTCAATAGAAAGTCTCTCTTCTTAGTCCTCGATGAAATGCAAAGAAAGTGTAGACATTCATTCTCTCAAACAGGAAATCAGAACTTGAACATAACATGTTTGTAAATAGAGCTGGATTAAAAAATCTCATTAATTTGTGACACTTGTTTAGTAGTTATTCTTAATTTAAGAAACTACTCCAAATCACTTTTAAGCCTATGCTTAGAATAACTCCAAACTAAATTATTAGCGGGTCAACTTTGTCAAGCAAGCAATTTTCACAGTCCCTTCAGTAGTCATCAAGACAGGTTTCATTGATTTTATATTTTGCCTTGGGGAAAAAAAAAAGTCATTTCTTAGACTTTATACAGCTGATAATGAGGAAGTTGAAGTTACACTCTGCATTTCAGTAATGCACAGCAGAATCAATATCATATTGCTAACCGCACGCATTGTCTGAACACAGACAGCAGTGTTTTGCTCATTACTAACGTGAACACAAATGAAAGAATTTGAAACAAAGAATAATTGTTTGGGGAAAATCTCCTTGCCCACAAGAGAAGAGATAATTCTCTTCCCAATTTCACCTTGGTTTAAGTGAGGTATGACTTCTTTTTTTTAAAATTGAAAAATACCAGTTATCTAGGGGTTGAATTCAACAGATGTGGAAGCATTAAAAGACTTCAGCAACTTACAATGGCCATTCCCAAAATGTAGTCTTTTCTCATCAGTGCCATGTTTAGACTTCTTGTATCCACAGAACCTACAAGCAACAGAGAAAAAAAAATTAATATAGAGAATTTTATGTTAATTGCAGGTGGAAACAGAATAAATTTTTTCCCTCCACAATTAAATGCCTGTTTGAAAACTTAATGATATTTACATTCTGTGTGCCCTATAGAGGCATGTTATGTTCTCAGGGAATTTGAGGAAATTGGCTAATGAGAGTATTTGTTGATTTTTGACCCCTACAGTTTAATTTTACAATTGCCGAAGAATGTGTTTATAGCATTTTTTAACAACTGCTGCATGATTGGGGCTGCTAACATTAGCGGGCTCATTACCAAGCACGAAGCAGTATTTGGAGCTCCTGGGCAGCAGACAAAGGAGAAGGTGCAAACCAGCCGCGCTACTGCCCAACGACACCCAATTTGCCATGCTCATCAAGGCCCCTCGGGGAAATGGAAGCGGGAGCAAATGTGCAAACCAGGCGATAAACTAACCTCCCAATCAGGACGTACACCACAACTGTGAGGAGAATAATGGCTACCGCCGCTGAAATGGCAATCATTACGACCTGGCTATTCTCACTGGAAATGGAGAATGCTGGAAAGTTAACACAAAAATATATAAATAACCCCCCCGCACAAGACACTGATTACATCACATTTGACACTCATATAGGGAACAGACAGATTAAGTCATCACTATATAGCATTTGGTCTCCTGCCAAATATTTAATCTACTAAGTAATTTTTCATCTGACAAATAAATACATGGAAAGAAAACAAAAAACTCCAGTCATCTTTGACAATTTACCAAAGTTGTTTCTGCTACAGCTGATCTTTACCCTCGCTGATCATAGTAACTGCTGTTAAACTGATACCTATATATAAACATATATGTAAATACAAATATACATACCATGACATACATATATTTTGTCATGGTCAGTAAGGAGTTTTTCCTTGGCAAGAAATCCCAGCCAGTGAATAATCAATCACTCTTACTCTCACTTCTGTATGATGGAAAGTGCCTTAATGATTTAAGCTTCCCAGTTAAGCTTGACAGCATCCCCGTGAAGGCTGTGAAAAGCCATGGCACAGGGAAGCAGACAGAAGGTTTATCCATGGTTAATCAATGCCTATAGTAAAAAAGAAGGGCTATTTTCTGCCTTACGTTGGATGCTTCCCTGCAGTCCCTAACCCTAAGCATGGAGCTTTGGTGTCCTAGACTGCTATACAATGACAAAACACCTTTAGATCTTACTTGTTACAAATAATCTTCAGGAGACATGTATTGAACCACCGAGCAAAGGAGAATTAGGCTCCTCAGCACTATGCTTCAAGTTAGCTGTCCAAACTGTGCCCTTCTACCCCCCACAAACTGAATGGTTTGTCTATGTGATTGCTTGAAGTCACACCATTCCCCTTGGGAAGAAGCCTCTGCCTATTACAGACCTACAACTGTACTAGCATAATTATGATAACTTGGCAATAGGAATCAAGTTATGCAATTTGGTGTCTATCTGTGCAACTTGTACACTCGTTACTGAGTTGGGCACCGCTGTCTCCTGTCACCTTCCACACTTTTGGTCAGCTATATTATTATTATTAACACAACTTTACAGAGAAAACTCATTAACTTCTAAATCATTAAATTTTTTACCACTGTAACTGATTTTTTTCTCCTTGCTGAACTGGTCTGTCCTATCTTGCTTTCCAGTTTCATCCGGTAAGCCAAAGCTACACGTCACCATAACAGCAATTTGTAACTAGTTTTTTTTGTAAAAAGAAGGTTGTTTTCTTTTCAGAATAAAAGCTGAGGTGGAGGAGGATGAAGTGGGGATGATATACATAACATATCTCAAAACTAGGTGGATGCCAAGTGCAAGACCAGTTGGCTTATGCTACTCTTCTCAGTTAAAACTTTGTTGCATTTAGCAGAGCACTTCTTACAGCATGGGTTCTCAAGCCTTATCATGAGTACATGAATAAGCCTTATGAGAGTGCATCAGAATTACAGTCCTTAGCCGTGTTATAACTCTGAACAACAGATAAGAGTCTCCTGTGAAAGTCCTACCTTCTAAAAAGCAAAGAGTCTTTGATTATGCAGCATTATTCTGCATAGGTAACTGGGTACCTAAACAGGGGCTGACTTTTTGATGCATTAAACCACTTTCTGCTTCTAGCAAACAAAAGCTCTGATTTATTATATAGTGTCAAGTAAAGTAACATTTAAAATTATGAGCTCTATTAAGAATCTTTCTGATATAACAACAGAATTTATAAAGAATACCAATAAGGTCAACAGTAAATAACTTCCTTAAGGCCACTCAGAAATGTAGTTACAGAGAGGAGAAGGGACCCAAACTGCCCAACTCCCTGACCAGCCACTCAACCGAACCATCCTTCCCGGCCTGTGCATATTAGTTTCATCTCAAGGCTACGCAGCAGACATCAGTTACACTTTGCAGCAACGTGGAGAATTACACTGACCCACAGGAGCAATGGACCAACATAATATTAATTCTCTTGGAGCAGGGGTTTATAGTCTGCAGGGTTCAGGGCAAAAATTTGGAACAGCAGAAGGCTGTGAATCCGGTTTTCTATTAAACTTTCTCTCTCGGCATGTATCGATTCTGGCACAAGGCAGAGGTTGGGTAGGGAATGAAAGAAAATACCACCTGTGATATTCATGGTACACACTTTATAGCATGTTTCAAGTTTAACGATAAAACATAAACTTATATAGTAATGCTACCCAGAAAGACGCATCATAAATAGTTATGAGACGCATTTACTAAACTAGAAAGGGAGTAAAAGCAGTCATTCAAAACAGTCAGAAGCCGGGGCGGAAGTTAGTATAAATGATTTGAACAAATACATACAATCCGGACTGGTTTCAAATTCAAACTTGCGGCTGTTTGTCCCATATCCAGCTGCAGTTCGGGCTCGAATTTGGAAGACGTAGGTGGTATCAGGTTTCAGGCCACTGATGGTAACATTGGTGCCTTTGGCTCTCAGAATAGTATAGCTTGTCTCTTGTTCCTGCTTTTGGGAAGAGAAATTATCAGATTAAAACCACACCCTAAACAGAAATGAGAGGTGGTTGGTACAAAATTACTACAAATCACCTGGAGAGCACCAGCACATTTTTTAATATTGATAGCTTAGCAAATGCTTGTACAGCCATTCATTTTCAATCAGCTAAAAGTCTTTTGATTAGCAAGAAATCTAAATCATTAGAGCTTCTACAGCCTTGTGCTGTAAATCAAATACTAGACAGGC
>KZ506157.1:111725-147742 GCA_002844005.1 Limosa lapponica baueri | reverse complement strand
GGGGATTTCATATGCTGCCCTTTTACTTTGAACACTGAAATACACTAAAACCATTGAGATTTGCCTGGTTGAAAGCAGAAACTGAATAAAGTTAACATTTGTTGGATGCAAACAATCTCACCTAAATCCCACTATATTTTATGACATTGCATTAGTTTGCACGGTACTAGCATTTTAACTCTGACAACACCAAAGTGCCAATGCACAAGTACAGAGGTTGGAAAATACCCAACACACTCATTGTCAAAGCCATCTCATCTTCACGTGAAAAATTCAAGTGACTAGAGCTGTTTTAGTGTGTTTGCTCTGCAGTGCTGTCTAGAGTAAGAAAGTTAGAATTATTCTAAGTTAGAAGGTTGACATCAGAAAATGTTCACTTTGGTGCTACAGAAGCTTAACTACCCTGTTCTCGGCAGTCTTTGTTATAGAGAGAAACAGAAACATTTACACCATAGTTAGGGAAATTGCCAGAATCTCCACACAATATTCAAGATTTTGCACATTGTGATTCTGTGATTCTATGATTCTGTGATCACGGTGAAGGGAGAAAAAAAAAGAAAAAGCAGTTAAACCTGTGCCTCAAAGTTACCATCCAGAATCAAAACCTCAGAGTGAGCTGGACATAGTCTTCAAAGAACAACTATAAAAATGTTTACTGTGGCCCACTTTCATCACACACTAAGAATAAAAAGGAAATCAGTATTGAACCTCCTTGTTGTTTCCTGACACTTCTCTGAAAAAGCTTTCTATTATAAATTCAGGGGAGAAAACTTACAGGAAGACATTCTAAGGAGCTAACAGGTTTGCATAAAATTATTTATTTTTGAACTAACAAAGGCCTAGTATTATAATTTGCAGGCTTTCCTTATCTCATCATTCAGCTGGATGTAGGCAACTATTTTAATTTCAAAGACATAATAATCTTATCTTTAAAACATAAAATCTTTTGTGTATGCTATGACTGGACATTCATTTTGATCTCACTTCAGGCTGCTTTTATGAAAGGCAAACATTTCCTTCTTGTGCAGATACATATGTGCAAGGGAAAATATAGCCATGGCCCTGTCTGTTAAAAATCCGCACTGGAACTTGGAAAATAAACGTTTAAAACAATGGTATGGAGGATGTCATGGTATCTTAGTTTATGGTAAGCTTTTTACACACATATTTTGTAAGTCATTTTTTATGTTACTAGTAATCAAATCAGTGAAACACCACATAAAAGCCCAAGTTTATCTTTCTTGGGGATGAAGGAAAACTTCAGAGATACAGCACTGTAGCTGCCATAAGCAGAAGGAATATACAAAAAGGAGAGTCAGTCTTTGCCAAGCAGAACTTTAATCAAACACTCTCTCTGATGATAAATTTGAACTTGGATGCACAAAGCGTATTCTTCCTGAATATTTCTGCATAGTTTACCAGACACAGTCTTTACTGGGAAGCAAATCCCACTGCGTTAGTTTCTCATTTGCAAATGACATTTTATAATTTTAAACTAGGTTTTAGAAAAGACATATTTTGGATACATTTAACATTTATAGTGGCAGTAGTAGTGAGAGTGAACGGTATGTCTTTTTTTAGATAAGTACAGTAAGTGCTTATATTATACGAGGAAGAATATTTTCTCCATCAGCTGCATGTACACTGAAGATGCCAGGCCAGACCATGTTACGCACCTCTGGGAGGAACGCACAGTTCCAAAGATACTGCTTCCCCTTATTGCCAGGTATGGACCGTTCATCGATACAACAGTTCCTACAAACCTCGTGGAGTATAGAAGGCCTAACTACCCTCAAAGTCAGAATAATAAGAGTTTAAAAGCAACTAAGTGCATTTGCATATAATGTACTTTTTCAGCCTCAGAAAGAGCACAAACTAGACACCATTATTTATTTGTTGGCTTTAACTAGTCTACTGAGCACACAGGCAAATCTATTTTATTAATGTGATACTGCAATTAAATTGCACTAATTGTTTGCAGCAGACTTCACCTTAATAAATTGTGTTGGATTTAGTCATCCTAATTCTATGCCACATATTTAAATGAAGCAATTAATAGTTTATGTGTGGTATTTAGGAGACAAGGGGTTTTTTGCACAACAAGATACTTCTAGAGAACTTAATTATGCGAGCAAGGACAAGGAGGAAAAAGTCTGCTTGTATAAGAAGAAAAGAAAAAAAAGACGACTTTTGTTATACATGCACTTTGACAGCTGAGACAGTTAAAATCCAGCACAGGATTATACAGAAGGAATAAACTGGGGTGTCATTTGGTATCATTAACTTAAGATAAAATGTTATGCCCTACCATAAAATAAATGCCCAGAAATTCCACACAGTATTCGTCTGAAAGAAGATTTTATTTCTTTTAAATAAGTAGTAACTGGGGCCTCCGAATCAGGTCCTATAGATTTTTACAGAAAATACAATTCTATTCCAAACAATGAGTTTGAAAAACTGTCACACTCAGTTCATAATGCTATGCTTTAAAACCCCACAGGTTCATTCCAAAAAGTTAAAACAGTTTCCCAAAACTGTAGCTCCCAATTTCCCTAGAAAAAAACAAATAAAGCTCTATTCTCTCTAACTTACACAAGTGAAATCACTGGTGAAATAAAACCTGACTAGGTTAATTATTACCCTTGCAGAAACGAAATATTTTCTACATACCAGTAATGCATTAGAAAAACTACATGGTATCATAATTTAGATACAGGGCATTCTTTTTTTATTCCAAATCTATTCTAACATCCTGAATATCAGTAACATGCAGTTACAATACATGTATTCTTTGAAATTCAAGAACAACTTAATTAAGGAAAAAAAATCCACATTTGCGTGGACAAGGTGTATGACAAGATTGGGCTGACTTGTACTACTCTACTAATGCTGTGTTTATAAAGTTCTAGGAGATTACAAAAGGTATGGCAAGTAAAAACAAGCTGGGGGGAAAAGAATGCCTCAACATAAATCATCTACCAGCAATCAAGTATGACTCCTCAGGAGAAATGCCCAGATTGCTAACTGTGAAGGGTTTATTTCCTAGCAGCTGCCACTTAACAGCAGCGGGTTTTTTGATGATCACAACCAAGATGACTTCTGAAGCGGAAAATCAAACGGACTGGACCAGTTTAAAAAGAAAGCTCTCTTTTCAAAACAGGAGGAGAAGGGGGCTACTTAGAGATCTCAGAGTGAAAAACAGCATCTTCCAAAGGTGTTCAGAGAAGAAATGAAGAGAAACAGTCCAGCATGGGCTGCTCTGACCTCAGGTAAGTTTATCGTGTACGAAGTAGTAATTTTCAACCTCTTTCAATTTGCAGACCTAAAAAGGGCAATAGATTTAAGCCTCCTGACAACAGATTTGCTCTTCTTAGTTACCTTTCATAAACCCTGAGGAATAGGCTTCTGAGTCCCCAAGGGGCTGCAGACCACACATTAAAAACACTGGTGTCAGAAGGTTGTTTTTTAAAAACTCTTTGCTCTAAATGGTCTGGCTCCTATTGTCAAGCAGTTGGCTGTCTGCTGCATGTGAACTCTTGATCACAGACTTCAAAGGGAAGAAACACATGTGCAAGATCAGCCTCATAAGACCAGTTGTCTTACAAAGCTGTCTTATGATGGCCAGTTGCTCCATAAGACTGGATATACTCAGTGGGAACAGCAGCCGCACGCTCAGTCTGTGCACACAACAGTATCATCCTGCATCCCACAGTACTGGCGCAGAGCCACCCAGGCAAGGACTCTCGACCTGGGGACACTGGAGGCAGAGCTGAGAGGGGACTGCCACAGCTCTTGGGAAACAAAGGTATGGCCACCAGCAGCAGGAGTAGCCAGGTTGCTCTCAAACGAAGCTCAAGTTAATCACGCAGATAAATAACCTGTCCTATGCAAAACAGGCTGAAGCTCTGGGATCTTTCAGACGTAGGCTCTTTGTGAGGTAAATACATCTTGCAAGCCTTACTAAAAAGCAGTATCTATTTTATTTTCTTTAAAAAAATTGGAAACAAGAGAGCCTAAATAATTCCTGTGTCTTCACAGAATCACAGAATCGTCATGGTTGGAAAGGACCTCTGAGATCACTGAGTCCAACCATACAAAAATGTGGTGTTCCTCTCCACGGAAATCTTTAGTAAAAGGCAAAAGATTTATATGACCTGAAGAGAAACCAGAGTAGTGGTGAGGATGCACAAATAGGGACAATCTGATGTATGAGCCAGTTCTCTTTTACTTCTCAAGCCCAGGATCCGGACTTGATCCTATCCCCATTGAAATAACAGAAAAAAACCCAAAGTGAAAGTCCATAGGCTACTTCTTGATAAGGTGAGACTGAACTCAAATGTTTAGGAAGCTTTCTTTTTCCCCTTTTACCAGTAGTACTACCTGATTTTTACCAAGGTCTTTGAAGGTTTAAATGCTCATTAAAAATTCCCCACCCAAAATCAGGTGACATCTTAATTTGGGAGAAATCTTTTCAGAATAAGGCCTTCTGGTCACCATTCTTTGGCTGGACATCAGGCATGGCCTATCAATAGGCACATTGTCCCACTGGTAAGCTCCAAGAGAAAACTTTCTAAAGATTAACTGAATACCCATAGAGTCTTTTTAACAGCAGTGTCTAAGTGGATATTGGCACATGTTCCCCGACACGTATGAAATATAAGCCTGATTTTTAGATGCAAACAGCTTTAGTAAATGCTAAATTAAATCATTACTTCTGATATTTTTCAAAGTTTGTCAACTTCAGTAGCAATATATGCTATCAAAAGGTCTCTCTGACCAATCTAAAAATGGCTAATAACACTCTTCACAATCTTCACAACAATTTACGGTCTTTTCAATTCTACCAGTAAGATTTACTAAAAAACTCCATTCTGTTTCGAAGACTTATTTTTTTCCTAAATACAGATCTATATATGACGTAGAAATCAACAGTCATAAATACAAGAAAATGTCAATATAAAGCAAAAATTATTTAATGGCAGAATTTCTTTGATTTGTAGTTATTTACATAAAGTTTAGGAAGAATTCAGTTATTCATGAAAAGTGGAAACTTTCATAGCATAAACCAGTCACTAAAAGGATTGCTCATCTCTTTTCCAAATCATTTTTGTGTAAATGATGCTTGTGCCATAGGGAAGCACGAACATACATATGCTGACAAATAAATGTATGAAAACTGACAGAATAACAGAACTGAGCAAGTAAACTGCACTCAAGAAAAAAAAAAAAAGAAGAAAAAAAAAGCATTATGGCTTGTCCACATTACTTTCTGTAGTTCTGATATATTTGGGGGTGAACTTGGTAGACAACACAATTTAACAATTTCACTTCATATTTTCATGATGTTCTCCTTAGCAAAAATTGAACAGTTTCAACACTTGATGTTATTGCGGCAGACAGTGAGTGAACAGGGGTGTCTCTGAATACCTAGCAGAAGCAAGATCCAATAATTTCATTATAGCATTACCAGCACAAAAATCTCCCCTTCAATCTTTCTTCCCACCTTTTCATAGTATTTGACCTCGTAGTCCAAGATGATCCCATTCGGATGTTCAGGTTCTTGCCAAGACAGAGACACGCTGTTCCTGGATGTCCTGTCTTTCCTTATGATTGTGATGGGGGATGGAGCTGTAAAGGGGATGGGGGGAGGAGGGAAGAGAGAAAAGCAAACTGAGTTTATCTCTGTTCCAATCCTTGGCAAAGAGTACTGTTTCCATTTAAAAGACTCACAAGCATAGATCTGGACTTGTATCAACATTCAGCAGCTGGATTATAGTCCTAGTACACATGCCTTAAAGCATGCTGGCCTCAAGGAAAATGAACTGAGATTTTCTGTTAGACTGGCGGACCAGTGGCAAGACAGCAGATGGTTTCGATCTGCTACTACAGTGTAAGCAATGAAATACATTTGATATACTAAAATAGAGAACAAAATAACAGTACCACCTATTTGTTATAATGCTGAAGTATTATCATTACCAGACTCTGCAGAACTCTGATAAAATTTCATATGCAAGTGTAAAGTGGTGCTGAGATGCATTACATACAAGGAGCTCCTGGTATCCACGGCTAGTAATAACTATCAGCATATTGCAGAATACAGCCTGTTTATAATGTTATTTGGTAAGCTCTCCAGATACAAATTGCTCCCATATACACTTCTCTTTTACCACATTCCTCTGAAAATGAAATCTGAAGAAAAAAATCTAAACTCGAAAGTAACCTCATTTCTGATCTGTATTAATCAGTTAGGCATGACAACTGATTGCATGTCACAGACTCACTCACCACCCAAAACTTGGAAGTACTATCAATATTACAGAAAAAAATCATAATTACCTAAGATTCTTGAACATCAGTTCAGCTTTAGACCACACAGCTCTACACGTTGTTCCAAGACCAGGCCTAGGTTTCCTGGACTCACTGAAAGCTATGCATTTTTTTAAATTATTTTTTCTGTTTCTTTTGGGTTGGCTTCCCACTCCAAATGCTTTTCTTCCATGGCTTTGGCCAAAATTCATCAGATGATAGGTTACAGATCACACATTAAAGGTCGTAACTGTCATTTTAATAAAAATCTTTTACCAATAAACAGCCTTTTATCTTAATATTTAAAACAAATGTGTTTATAAGTTCAACATTGTGCTGTCCTAATAAAAAGGCTCTAGCTGATCTAAACAGTTTAATTTCAGCTGAATTCTATGAAGCTTTTACTGTTCACATAAAACTAGTTGTGTTTTACAGGCATTACACATTTGCACGCATTAACCAGTGCCCTTTCTGTTTGGGTTTTTATTCCTACAAGATAACTTTCAAAATCCAGAAAAAAAAAAAGGTTTTAATTAAAATAAATTTTGGAAAACCCATTCTGTGTTTGATTTTGCTGAACCTCCATGAAAACATACCTTCTAGCCTTGAGCCATAATATAAATGTTGACATCTTCCTTTAACTGAGTAGAACATCTAAAAAGCTACATACATTTGCACAAGCACATAAGTATATACACATTTCCACATTCGTTCTGGGTTGAAACACATCCTCTGAGCAGCATTTTCACACGTCATGTGGTTCACAATAGCTTTATGAGAAGATTAAAAAGTTGCAAAAATCCTTTTTTGTGTGTTCTTTTTCTTCTTTTTTTTTTTTTTTCCTAGCAGGAAGAATTTGTCCTGAATTTAAATTACTGAAAACAGATTTTGGAGTTGTTTTGGGGTTTTAGTTAGCTGCTTTGTTTTTTTGAAGTAGAATGGGAAAGAGTTTCTTCTAGTTTACTCAGACTCACCAGATCTGTGCTTGCTGAAGAGCTGTAAAGCATTAGGGCAAGGTATGCAGGACTGGTTTGTAATGAACATCCTTCAGTAATTCCACTTGAATTCCACCCAGGCACAAACCAGTGCTACAGCCAAAATACAAAGTGGTTAGCTGGCTGGACTGCTGTACTGTAGCCAGCTCTATGTTAACTCACATACCCATGCTTGCTGCTTTTATGCTCCTGTAAGTCATTTTTATGTCTTCTTTTTAAGTCAGGCTGTTCATCTTTTTTTGTATGTGAATAGATTGCCAAGCTCACTACCCCAGCTGGTAACCCTTCCCATTAAGGTAACATTAATACAGATTTTATGAATAATTAATATATGATTAACAGAAATGGCTTTTCCCCTAATAAATTATGGTAATTTGTGCTATAACAAGTTCTCACGGCAGGCTGAAATAATCTTATGTGCTCCAATACAGATGTGCTTTAAAAAAAATCTTCCTTCTAACAGTATTAATTATTTTGAGCTCATTTACACACATCTCTGCAGATGCTACCAGTAACTTATCTCACAGCAGTTTATTAGAAAAGCGTCTGCTCTGCAGTTATCAATAACATTATAAAACATTCATATACCTTTTCTAATCCCTAGGGTTCCCAGAGCTGCTTAGAAATTACACATACAGAGCGTCCAGAAGAGACTTCATCCCACTGCATGGGCAAATGGAGGGGAGATGGATAATCTCAGGGAACACAAAGTTTCAGGCACTTTTAATCCCATGCACAGAACAGATCCGTGTTCTGCGACACAGCACCGCATGCCAGGCCACTCCAACAACTACTGAACCTCTGAGCTAATGAAATTATGTATTCCAAATCTGTTTAAACCACCATTTTATATTAGAATCATAGAATCTTCTATGTTGGAAAGGACCTTTAAAATCATAGAGTTCAACCTTCAACCTAACACTTACCAAAACCACCCCTAAACCACGTCCCTAAGCAGCAAGTCTACCTGACTTTTAAATACCTTAACCATGTTGATTACAAAAGTCACCAAGTTTTAAGGCATCAATCTTCAGTGCATAAAGGAACAGCATCTTCAGATATTTCAGTGGTCAAGTATTTATTTCTAGAAGACGAACTGCACTATTTGTTCAGAGAGGAAGATACATATTTGTAAGAATTTTAATTTTTAATTTTTTATATTACCTTTTTTTTCATCTTGTTAAACCATCTTATATATCATCTGAGTATTTTAATTTTGAAGCACACAAGCTGTTAAAAACAAAGACTCAATATCTGGGTATAGATTTCATATTTTTCCTGCTCTTCCCATCATCCCTGAGTGTTAACATTGGATTTCACAAGCAGTAGTTTATTTTGATCCCCCTCTACATTTCTGTTGCACAAAACAGAGCCCCGAAGAGGACAGCCCTCACAAGAACTTCTCCCAGCAGTTCCTCTCCTAGCACTGTCAGGCTCACAGCTCTTCAAAGCACAGGCAAAACTGAACTGTATTGCTCCTGGGACGATTTCAGCATCAGGACCCTCCTTCTACAAAAAGGGGAGTAGGGAGGAACAAGGATATATCTTGACGGGTCTATTCCTGATAGCCAGCCTTGCAGACCCCCGCTGGTGGGGGCAGAGAAAGGAGTCGGGATCCTGTGCCTAGAGTGGCTGCCATCCCACATGGCCCATCACAGCTGCAGCAGCAGCCTGGCTTTCCCCAAATCAGACTCTGCTGTAAGCCAAGAGACAGAGGTGGCCTGGCTCTTCTGCTGTGCCTGCTATCCCACACAAGTCACATCTCTGTGTATTTACTAAGTTGTTCCTTTGCCTACATCCAGAACTGACTTCTCTACTGAGACAAGGGATTGATTGAGAAACTCATGCCAATTGTCCTTTGGTTTGACCAAATATGAAAATAATGACCAATAAAATAAATAAATAACCTGCACAGTACATGGCATAAGCTTTTTTTGCTGGTCTGCAACACTCTGAATTGTTAAAGTTTTAAATCTTAATGCAATCTTTTTTGGTTTTCTGCTATACCTTTTAGATAGGAAGGTTTGAAAAGTGTTAGAAGTCCTTGACCCCTAATTTAAGAAAACATCTTGTTCAGATGACTTCTAAGTTTACGCTTAAATCTACTGCAGTCAATAGATTTAAGATACAGGAAGAATTAAGATAACCTGTAAGTACGTATTGTCCTGCACAGAGATAGTTATATGCAACAGAAGCGCCTTTCTGACCTACGGCCCCAGCTCAGGTTTGGGGTGCATTTAGGAGGAATAGCTTGACATTTGCACTAATTTGCAATCATTTCTTTATGTACACATCCCTAGAATACAATGTAATAAATCAAAGCACATAAATGTGTTCTAAATAGTGTCTTCTGATATATACTTATTTTAAATAGGGTGGGGTTTTTTCTCTGTTTTTCTCAAGTGTGCTTGAATATATCCTGTGAAGCAGAAAAGGACTACCTCCAATCAGTCAAGAAAGCTATGTTAATCTCAGAGCAAACATTTCTGACCCAAAGCAAAAGTCAGCCTTAGTTTCCACTTTGTAGCACAACTAGTCTTCCCTCCTCACCAGAACAGCTCAATAGCTGTATTTTGCTGTTTACTTGGAAAGGTCTCAAATTCCAGCAAAGAGAGAAACTGCAGTTAAAGAAAGTTAACATTATAAACTGTTAAACAAGGCATCATCATAAGCAGTGATGCATATAAAGACAAAACAGACTATATGCACATAAAGACTATATATTTGGTGATGCTTATAAAAACTATAGGTTTTAGCCTTCTGGATGAGGAAGAAGGAGTTGAGAGCCTCCTATTTCCTGAACACCATTAAATAACTACAGCAGGATGAGATGTGACTGAATTCAAAATCAGGCTACAGAAAATAAGTATTTCATATTTAGAACATCCATTTTTCATTGCAGTTCCAGGATTTTCATTTCTAAAATTAAAAGACAATTAGATTGTGCAACAACAGAATGCTGGAACACATTTTAAATGTCTGCAGCTCCCATTGACAAAAAAGAATCTTGTCACTACAGCTTAACAAAAAATGACACATTATGAAGATTGTATTAAAGCATCAATATCTACACAACATTATTTTAAATTAATTTATCATTTAGAAAACATACATTTCAAGGTAAGACTTAATTAGAGTACTTATTTAGACTAAGAAGTTGAACAAATGTAGTTTCAGTGATTTTTGGATAAATCCTGTGGCTCATATACCTCTATATATTTACAATTTTATTGGTGTTTTGATTAATGTATTAGTGCTCTTAACTTCTTCACTGCGTAAGAGTTGTTTGGTTTTTTATCATTTGGGCTTGTGTGGCCATGCATTAAGAGGTTTATTCTCAATAGTCACGTGCTGATGCATATAGAGGCATTTTTATGCATCAGATGGTTACTATTTGAATGGTAGTACAGTCTAACTGGTTTATGACTCGTTTAAGCAGTTAATATGAACTTTCAAAACTCCCTGGAGTTACAAGGGGAAATGTACTTTGAGCGCTCAATGTTTTTAGGTAGCATTTCTGACAACTGGGAACGTGTATGTTGAAAAGGTAACAAACGCAATGATCCAGGGAGCTTAGACTCACAAGTGTAAAAACCTCCTCACTCATGACTATTAAAGGTGCAAGCAAATAACATGAAGGATCTAGCAGAGAGAACAATAAAACTCTGCCCAAATTGATTTCCCAGCGAAACTGACCCCAACAGATCATTTGTTTTCCTCCAGTTTAATAGCAGCTGTATATAAATCTCCTTATTGACTTTTTCCTTATTCCTTGGTTATTGTTTTCATATGTGACTGGCTTACAGATGTATACATATACTGGAAGAAAATTCCCTGTCCTGTGACAGACAGAACTTAGTATTAACTTTGGGAAGCCACGTGTGTACAACTGCTGAAATATTTAACGTCCTGTTGTTTCTTGCTTAGGTCTCTAGATCAGAAATTAAATTTTAGGGATAGACTTCATTCTGAAATAACCATGGCCTGCTCACTTCCAGCTTTTGCTTGCAACCAGCTATCAGCATTAGAATGTAAAATATTCCAAGCTATGCTGAAGGATGGTGATCAAGAACATATCTGAGCCAGCAGAACTGACTGTATTGCCCAAATTGCAACTTCTTCTGCACTGCTGAATAAATGGATGGCTTGTTCCTTTTCTTCTGAAGAAAACTGATGATTATCTAATCATAATACTGTCATCTGATATAATGTACAAATTTTATTTAATGTCTACGATGCCTCTAGAAGGTAATGTGGAACAAGAGCAGTAAATAAAGTTCATAATCTGCAAATTAAATCTGCAGCCTTTAACAGTAGGAGCCACTGGGAACCAAATCTGTAGGTCTAACTTTTGTGGTTTGGACACAGGAGTCCTCTATCATAAGAGTCAAAGTGGCAATACCAATGTTTGTATGTACAAACCGATCTCTTGCTTAGAGGCAGTTTTTCTAGAAAACTGGAGTCACATCCGCAGAGTCAGGATACATGAGAGAACCTTCCCCAGTGCAAGCATTAGGCACCCGTGCATGGCTCAGTCTGGCACCACTCCCAATGCTGCACATACACATTTCACTCGCTCAACAAAAACTCAACATGTGGGGTTTTGTGAACCAGCCTTTCTATCTTTACATTCATTGAACCATTGGACTACCAACCAGCATTCAATTCGTGACAGTCCTAAGCAATGACTCGCAAAGCAGTATAATGACATCACGTCTCCATGACATGATCACATTAACATGATGTCCATATGAACTGCTATGGTTGTCTGTGGATCTAGCCTGTGGATCTAGTTCATCTAGGATGAACTGCTAATCTAGTCTGTGGATTAACATCGAAGGGGTTTATTTTAGAAGCCTGCTCACGGAAAGTAGGAGTTGCACTATTTTAAACCTCCTCTGATTGTGTTACTATTTGCTTTCTCCATTAAGTGCAGTTAAAGGCGCTGCCTCCCTCTAGGCGGTTGTGCAGCAGTGAAGCTAATCCCACAGGCACATTCCATGAAGGCTCAGTCAGTGCTGGGTCCCCAGGTGCCTCCCAGGAGGCAGGAGGAGGAGGAAACAGTTACACTTTAACAACACTTTGGAAACCTGCTAAACCCTACGTGCTCCTCTTCCAGATACAATTACCCACCACTTCAATGTGCCTGCAGACACAGTCCTTTGCCCTTTAATCTGCAGGACACGTAGTTAAAATAGCACAGTGCTTGTGTTTGTGTTCCTGCACCTTTTCCTTGAGCTGAAGCAGGCTCAATATATTTTTATGACTTGGGCTGTAAAATGTCATCTGATTCTGTAACATCATTAGGTGACTGTCAGCCAGAATGCAATGGACCGTCCCTGGCCTTTCGTGTCACCAGGGACCTGGCATTAGGGAGTCTAGCCACCCCAAGAGCAAGAGGCCCATGTCAGTGTACAGGACCTTCACACTGGATCCCAGCAGGGTGTAATCATAATGAAGTGGGTGAAAAGGTTCCTAGTTTCTGGGAGAGGACTATCAAGATCTGGGCATTTACACACATCAAAATGTGGGAGTGAAACCTTATTGCAGCCTCTCAGTACTTAAAGGGGCCTACAGGAAAGATGGGGACAAACACTTTAGCAGGACCTGTTATGACAGGACAAGGGGTGATGTCTTTGAACTAAAAGAGGGAAGATTTAGACCAGCTGCAAGGAAGAGATTTTTACGATGAGGTTGGTGAAACACTGGACCAGGTTGCCCAGAAAGGTGGTAGATGCCTATTCCCTGGAAACATTCAAGGTCAGGTTGGATGGGGCTCTGAGCAACCTGATCTATTTGAAGATGTCCCAGTTTATTGTGGGGGAGGTTAGACTAGATGAAATTTAAACATCCTTTCCAACCCAAACTATTCGATGATTCTATGATTCAAAATGCAGAAGGAAATAAATATGACAAAATTTTAGGGACAAATAGAAGCAGGCTAACTTTGGATGAAAGAAATCTGTCTGTGGGAGCTGCATATATTTCTCCCAGAAAAAGGACACAACATTTTAAAGACTGACTTGTTCATGGTCATTTTAATAGATGATTGCCTGCATTATGGCAGGCAATGCAGCTGGAAGCTGGTGGCCTCCAGTCTGTGGTCATAGACTCCAGAGTGACTGCAGGCATTGCACAGGTGCCGTGAAGGAAAGGCAGCAGGGAACTGGAAAGGGGAAAACAAGCAGCTTCAAGCAGGAATTACACTAAAAGGCAGCTGTTTGATTTCGCTCTCAAGTGTGGAGAAAGGCAACCTTCTGGGCAGCAGCTGTCACTGGACAAGTGATTATCAGAGCTCATTTCTCACTCTTACAAATAAATTCTAAATTAAAAGCAAACTTCATTAAGTGTTGAACGTTCGTGTTCTCATTTCTCCCTCTTTTTATTAAAAGAGATAGTGAATGCCTTCCACAAAGCAAACAAAATGTTAGACTTGCTCATATGTTCAACACGTGTGTCATAAATCATGGAAATGCCATGTCCATTTGGGATGTATCAGGCTGCACAAGGCACTCGCTTCAGAAACTGAAAATTATGGTGGCATGGCGTTCACAGCTGTTATTTCAGAGAAGAGACAAATGCCGTATATGCTTTCATAAGGATTCAGCCCAAAGGTACTCAACAACACAAATGTTATTCTTTCTGTTCTCTGTTTGAGATGGTGGGAGCTTTGCAATACTTCATATTTTTCACTGAATGTGTTTAAGACTGTAGCAGTTTAAAATAAACAGTTTTGCTTTGCCTTTCCTACCCCATTGTTACATTACTTTCTAGGACGTTAGAGCCTCAGGTTTCCTGGTGTGAAGTTTTCAGAAAAAAGAATTTATTCACCCTGCTCATAACACCAACTGTCAGGTGCTGCATAGGCTCTCCCTTTTCATGAAAGTTTAGTTATTTCCTCAACCAGAGAAATCCCATTCACAATTTAAGAAGTATACTTAGGAGCCATCTCTAGAAATGCCAGTATACAAAACTGGAGAAGTCAAGCACCCTCAGATAAGTAATTTATGATACAAAGTATCTCTCTGCCTTTAAGTAATCATCAAGAGCTCTTGACTGGTCTGTCAGTAAGTTCCATCAGGGTCTTTTCAAACTGGTCAGAAAACATTATGAATGGAAACAATGTTTCTCAAACTTCTTGCCCTGTCATTCTGTGATAGTTTCACAGATGTCTTCGGACAAATTGCTTTTGTGAAGGTTAACCAGGACAGAAGAATCTCTGATGGAAAAGACCTGAAAGGTGATCACATCTCCTTTCACTTTCTTTTGGATTTTGGGATGATTTAACCTTTCTTTTTATTTGGTTTCAAACATTTTCTTTCTATATAGAAGCATAGTTTACTAGGAGGAATGCTAGAAAGAAAACTCTTTCATACGTACCCTGATGTAGAATTAGACACTGCAAGAAAAGTAAAAACAGGCAAAGAAATATAACTTGCTTGGGGGGCTTCGGATGTTAAGCTTTCAAATTCTGCGGACACTCACTTCTCAACACTGGGAAGCTGGCGTTAATGAGAAGTAGGGAAGTCCTTAATTTTCACAACAAAGCCTACTGCCTTCAGAGTGTACCTGTCTTCCTGAGCAGGATGACACATCCTCAGGCTCAAATCAGCTTATGCAGCTGGTGTGAGTAAAACCAAAGCTGCATGTATGTGACGACTCTAACATGCAGGGGTGCATAACTTGGAAACTATAATTTGGTTCTAAATTAAAATGCTTTTAAAAATAATTTTTACATTAATAATTCCAATTGACAGGAATAGTCCCCATATCCAAAGAAACAAGTAACATTTTTTCCCAACTGTCCCCAGCTTGCCAATTGTCTAGATGGAATGGCTTCAAGAAGCAAGGGAAGTTGACAGCTTTGTTTATGATCAAGAGGAGCAGAGACTATTTCTTTCAGTGATTACTGAGAATGCTAGCACAGATAAGGGAAAGAGAGCCAGAAGTCTAAGGAATATTATTTAACTCAGTGCTAAGCATCCTGTTTACCCATATTTCTTTATTTTTACTATTTTACCAAACCAAGTTTTTAAATGAGATTCCATGCACAGCCTCATGTTAAGGACTGTAATAGAAGCAAGTAGAGAAAACCATTATCCACTGATTGCAGAACACAATTGAACCATGATCTGTGGAAAAGGTAGCTAAAAGCACTGGAAGTGAAAAACACTAGCTGAGCCACAAACTTCACTTGTGAACTTTCTCTAAGGTCGTGAGCGTTCGCATGAGGACTGCGTGCGCACAGAAGAGACCAATGTATGTCACAGACTTTGAAGCCTCGGCAGAGCTTCCTTGACGTTCAGGGGGAAAGGGATCAAAGGCTTTGCAGGCAGAATGTCTCTAGCTAATAACAGGCTATGCATGGAGTGACATTGTTAAAACACTTCCCTTTTATATCCCTAAAGGAGGAGTTTTATTGAGCTAAAACGATCCTTGAATAGCCTCTGGGCTGAACTGTAAAACACATTTGAAAAGCGTAAAATCTTTATTTATGCCAGGAATGTTTGAAACTCAAAAGATAAATGTCATTCAAAAAAAGAAGCATGTCCTAGGTATTGAGTATGTAATGGGGCACAGCTGTAATAACAGTCAGTGAACCAGAGACTCCCTACATCATGTCATTAGCTCACTTTTAATAAGTCTATCTTCTTGTCCTTTTTATAAGCACCATAGGGAAAGACAGAAATAGCCACAGATGTTTGCTGTGTGATATTTCTCAAATTGTCTCTCTTAGAAGACAGATCTACTTAAGGGACCTGTCTTGGGATGTAGATTGTAAAGTGCACACAACCCTTTCTAAATATGGATTTTATTTAAACAGGGAGCATCACACATCATTTGCGAGTTGCTGAAGACAGTGCAGTCTAGCTTAACAGAGTAAAGGCTGAACACATAAATAGCATCACGGTTCCTGCAAGTAATCAAAGACATATATTGAAATAAAGCTTGGTACACAACTTGGTGCTGAATTTATTCCCTTGAAGCCACAAATTTCAGGCAAATGCAATTCTAGTTCTGAGGAGGTTTTAACAACTTTTCCTGGGAGCCAAGTGAGTCTTTCCTTATAATGGCATGGAAAAATTTATTGATTCTTCCTCCATTTTAAATGTTTAACCCCCAAGCTGACACTAAAGGTTGGCTTGAAATTTTCGATCTGCAAATCACACACATAAATTGAGATATTACAAACTAGCTAGGTCTACACTTTAAGACTCTTCTTCCAATGATCTTAATTTCATTGGGTACAGCAGGTACCTAGTGGTCAGTTTTGTTCTCAAGCATTCTTGAACAGTTTTCATCCTGGCCCCTTGCAAAAAAAAAAAAAATCTGTAGTGCCTTATCATATACTTTCTCCTTAAACAAACATAAATATTCTTTGTTTCAAAACTGCTAGGTTTGACAACTAATACGTTTAAGAAAGAGACAGAAAGAGGAGTAGAAATAAATTTGATTCAATGTATGTAACAGACTGGACTGTGTGCTTACAGTTGAAGAAAATATCTGGTTGACGTGTTTTTATCACATTGCTATGTGTTAATACAGGAAAAGAAATGAGAGAGAAAAATGAATTACAGAGTCAGCTTCCAGACTTCATACTACCACATGCAGTGGCACGTGCACAGCTACTACTGCAGTCATCTGTTTTCCTACACCTTTTCATGCATGTGTTAAATGATTAAGCAAGATGATTAAACAAGCTACATGAAATTCAACAAAAGGCAAGTGTAGGGTGCTGCACCGGGGGTGGAATTACCCCATGCACCAGTACAGGTTGGGGGCTGATCTGCTGGAGAGCAGCTCTGTGGAGAAAGACCTGGAAGTCCTGGTGGACAACAGGATGACTGTGAGCCAGCAATGTGCCCTTGTGGCCAAGAAGGCCAATGGTATCCTGGGGTGCATCAAGAAGAACGTGGCAAGCAGGTCAAGGGAGGTCATCCTCCCCCTCTACTCTGCCCTGGTGAGGCCCCATCTGGAGTACTGTGTCCAGTTCTGGACTCCCCAGTTCAAGAAGGAGACAGAACTGCTGGACAGGGTACAGCAGAGGACTACAAACGTGATTAGGGAACTAGAACATCTGTCTTATAAGGAAAGGCTGAGGGACTTGGGTCTGTTTAGTCTGGAGAAGAGAAGACCAAGGGGGGATCTGATCATTGCCTATAAATACATAAAGCATGAGTGTCAAGAGGATGGGGCCAGTCTTTTTTCAGTAGTGCCCAGTGACAGGACAAGAAGAGATGGGCACAAACTTGAACATAAGAAGTTCCATCTAAATGTGAGGAGGAACTTCTTTATTTTGAGGGTGGCAGAGTACTGGAACAGGTTGCCCAGAGAGGTGGTAGAGCCTCCTTCTCTGGAGGCATTCAAAACCTGCCTGGACATGTTCCTGTGCAGTCCGCTCTAGGTGGACCTGCTTTGGCAGGGGGGTTGGACTAGATGATCTCCAGAGGTCCCTTCCAACCCCATATCATTCTGTGATTCTGCGAATTGTTCTGCTTGGTGGGTTTTAGAAATACAAAAGATAAAGGGGGAGACTCCTGATAATCAGACTAAGGCTCTTCTAGGGAAGCCTGAGATGATATAGAGTATATCTGGTCTTTTGTTATTCTTTATACACTACCATTCACAGCTGTACTGTTGACACCTTGGTTTACAAGGCCTTAAGTCCTTAAGAACTAATCAAACATAAAACTACATTTAAAGCTGTTACACTGTGCTTTTAGCGATTAAAAGAAAAGAGACTATTTTATTATCCAGAAGGCATGCAGTAAAGACCTGAGACATAAAAAAAAACACAAAAAAAAAAGGTTTGGCATCCTCACAGGTATATTTGTAAAATACAGAAAATGTAATTCTTTTCATTGAACTTTGTTGTTAATAATTATTTTGCTGGAACCCTGGACACTGAATCATATCGGAAATAATAGAAGGGGTAAGAGCTCAGGAAGATGCACATGCAAAGTTGGGGTTTAGAGACAGAATATTCAGACTGACATGGAGTAAGCTGCTCTACCCAGGAAAATGCTGTTGCAGAAAGAGGACCATAGACTTAACCCCTTCTTCTCACCTGTCCTGTACAGAGTTTCAATTTTGGTCATTGTCATAGTTCTGCCCCTGTGGATGCTCTGGTCTAACCTAGGCAACTGAATTTCCAACCCTACATGGTGACTCAGAGCCATTTGAACATGGTATATGGAAATTAAAGATAAAACTATAGACAAGCTCTCTTGGGACAGCAGTTAATTTTCTAGAGCTTACGTAGTTCTTACAGTTAGGAAGCTCACAGACATTTTTAAACATAGATTATCTGTCTCCATAGTAAAACTGTACTAGTGTAATGTCAACTTGTTTATAAACTAATTTGTTCAGATAAGTTCAAATCCCAAACCAGGCACTCTTCCTTTAGAGCGTTCCAATTATTTTAACATGAAAAAGTAGGAAGAAACTAATTCTTAGAGTAGCACAAGTGTGACTGTGCAGAGGTTTGCAGCATTTTAACGGAAATGTTCACATGCAATTTAAAACTGCCCCCCCCCCTCCCCACCTTAATCAGATATCCTAATATTCACATGGGGAAAGCTAGTTAGTGGAAAGTAGGTCTCCGTTTGCTCATTGTTCACTCCAAGGGGGAGTACCATAGCTGTTTGCTACAGTACCATAGCATACAATAATGCCGTACAATACACAGATGAATAAGACTAGATCCTGCAGTCTCTCTGATAAAAAGGCTTAGGAAGGAGGTGGTAGCCCATAGGCAATTTAACTAAATAAAATCTCTCTCTCTAAAGCCATCTAGTCTTATGGACGTATTCTGCAAAATAAGCCAATCCTACTGCAGTTTTCCATATTAATGTATGCATAAAATTTATGTGGTGTGACAAATGGTAAAAGTTTCGAGGTTATCACTGCTAAATACCAAAACAAACAATTCAACAATACTCTCCTGAATTTCTTCAAAGTGGGGATATTGAGGTTTACAGACCTCTGCACCCATAGGTTTACTCTCTCTCCAACCTAAATAAGCGTAAGTTTACTCCCTCAAATTTCATTGAGAAGGCCTTGTTACACGGATAAAAATGTCAGACTTTAAAAAAAGGACAGTAATTACTGATCAGACCCTTACCTGGCCTCCTTCCAGTTGCTACTATCCTCTTCGCATGCACTCATCACACACGGATTGAAGTGGGAAGGGGCATCTGCAGATCACCCAATCCACTCCCCATGCTGAAAGCAGGATCAGCCACAGCAGGTTGCTCAGGTCTTTGATTAGGTTTTGAATACCTTCACAGAAGGAGATGCCACAATTTCTTTGGGTTACCTGTCCCAGTGCTCAATTATATTTAGAGTAAAAAAGTTTTTTCCTATGTTAAAATGGAATTTCTTGTATTCCAATTTGTGACCATCGCCTTTTGCCCTGTCACCAAGCACCACCGAGAAGAGTCTTCTTAACACCCTTCCACCAGGCCTTTATATACATTGATAAGATCCACCTGAGCCTCCTCTCCTCCAGGCTGGGCAGTCCCACCACTCGGCCTCCCCTCATATGACAGATGATCCTCTCCCTTAATCATCTTAGTGACCCTTCACTGGTCTTGCCTCAGTATATCCACATCTCTCTTGTACTGGGCATGGGGGGTGTGTGTGTGCACTACGCTGCACGCACCACATGTGGCCTCAACAGTACCGAGCAGAGAGGAAGGATCACCTCCCTCAACCTGCTGGTAGTGCTCTTCCTGCTTCATACCCAGATGCTCCCCCAGGAACTCTGGGTCCTTTTCTGCAAAGCTGCTTTCCAGGCTCACCTGTGCCTAAAGCACACACTGGTGGACCTCCCCAGGTGCAGGATGGACTCAACTACAGGAATGCTAAAGATTGACACTGAAAATAGCATACTGGAGGAGACTCACAAGGACTATATTCTGGAAAGTTAGGAAAATACAAGGAGTCTAAGCTTCTTCACAGTGCCAAAACCATGATTGTTGAGGAAGTGTTCTGAATCAATTTTACACTTTATCCTATCCAACTTTGGGACACAGACCTAGAATAAGAATTTGTTACAAACCAATTCTAACACATTTTCCAGATAAAACTAGAGCCTCTAAAGGTAAGGGCCAGTGAATGCTAGCTGTTTCTGATTTAGTTCTTAAGCAGGTAAATACGTTTTTATCATTAAGTATATGCTTATATCCAATAGACTTCTATGGATTGTACTTGCAGATACCACATTTATATGTTGGCTGGGAAGTGCAGCCCTCTTCAGAAATATAGCAAGTTTTATTTGCAATTGCTCAATTTGGGGCTTCCCCGAGATTCAACAAGCTGAGGATGCTTTCAGTATCTGTTTTGTTTTACACAGTAAACACAGAGAGAACTGTATTTATTATTCATTAGACCTGCCACTATCATATTATTCGCATGAGTTTATAGCTGCTAGAACTAATGAATACAAAGCTAAACAAAACAGAAAAGAGATTTTAGATCATTTTACATGAATGCATTTAAAAAAAAAGCCCATAAACTGTGGTCAGAAAACTCAGCGAACCCAGAGTATCCGTGCCCAGACCCCCAAACACGCTAGCAACAAGCCAGGCAGCATGGCACAGCTGTCAGCCTCTCTGCATGGCACATTCACAATTAGCAAGCCACCTCCCAGGGTACTGAATTCCATATCCTCTCCCACAGCAGCCACTGACCCTTTCTAAATGGGGTTGATTGGCATTATTAGGAGATAACATCTGCGTGGTGCAACATATTGACGTGAGGTGAGAGCCTTCTCTAGGCAGCGGCGCACTGCTTCAATACAATTCAGTGGAAGCCGTATCAGGCAGCAATCGAAGGCGTGTATTACAGTTCAATCAAAGAGGATGATCAACAAACTAAATTAAATTGAAACATGTGTCCTTTCTTTTTTACTTCCATGCCTAAGACAGAAAGACTTATAGAAATTAGAAATATTGCCGTGTCATACCTGTCTAGCCATATTTTGCAAGAGACTTTCTTTTTTTTTGTCAGAGCTCATTAACCTTTGCTGGAACAAAGTGCAGTAAAAGCACAGCAAAACTCAGGCCAGACAGCTGGAAGAAAAAACCCAATCCATTTTCTGAAGCGATTCTGAATTTCCTCGGATCAAGGGACTGGATCTTGGCTTTACAAAAGTTTTGTACTGCAAAAGTCCTTGCATTCACAGCACCAGCAAAATCAGACTCTGGCTGTTTCAGACCTTACAAGTAAGAGCAAAGAACACCTTTCTTTTACTTCTAGACCAGGTTTGAAAACTCTTCAGGAAAATCTTATTGAGATTGTTAGTTGCAGACCCTAGAACTCAGAGTCACTGTAAAGGTATCAGCGAATTATTCAGCAACATTTAAGCTGACCCTTTTTGTGTGTGTATATATCAAAATGTATACTTTACAAATACGTGGATGCGTGTGTGTATATGATCTGTTTACACACAGAAATGGAGCTGCTGCGCAAACTGATTGCTCCTAACATACCAGCTCAATTTATTCTAACACACGCTGGCAGATATCCCAATTGCTGCATTACAGAAAATTAGTACTATGAACATTCTGATCTATTAGGTTGGTGATGGATTCATAGGTAGAAATGCCCATGTGTACAATGAGAAACATGGAAAGAAATGTTTGTTCAATTTTCAGTGGGCCTTTGGAGCTCAGAGATACAGCAAATGGAACACCAACTGATGCCTGTCTTGAACTGAGTTCATCTGAAGTAAAGATGTAAAATGTCTGATTTTTACCACCAAGAGAACTGCCACAAAAATCACATTTCTGTCATTAGAAAATATAAAACATTCTGCACTTCTGCCTCAGGCTTTTGGAAACCCACATACTCGAAAACCAGCGTTTTGGGTGGGCGAGGAATATTCTGCAGAACAGCTTTCACTAAGCTGGGGTGGGCCCTGACAGTGCTTGAAAAAAGCACATGGATACTGAAAATCCAGGATTAAAACTGCAACTTCAGCATACCCATTGCAACAGTACAGGGCTCTCAAATCAAGGTTGGCAGAAGTGAAATAGCCTGGATTCAGGAGAGACTGAGGAGATTCAGGTTGCAGGGACCTTCTATACTTCAATCCTCTCGCCAAAATTCACAGCCAGCTGACTGATATCGTTCCTTTTTCAGGCTTGCCAGGGGCTCTGTCCCCAGGATCCAGCCGGCCGTACTGAACTGTACCACTCCATGTGATACCAGACCCACAGAATAACCTCCCAAAGCAATATGCCTCTCCTACTTCCTTGCATCCACCAGAGCTCAGTCATTTATCCAAAGCTTTATCCAACTGGTGGATACCTCTGTCCTCAAAGGAACATACCTAAAATCAGACAGCACAAATAATAGCTCTAGAGTCATGACTGGCTTTTGGAGTCTTTTGGTCTCTTCCAGATCCAGCTCAACAGTGCTTTAATTCTTTTTTTGAAACACCCCCTGGTTAAACCCTTAATTATAATATAATCTAAGATTGTCAGACTTTCTCCCCTGACCTCCTGCCCGGGCGTTTAAGTATTACATTAGCTAAAAATATGCTTTTGCTGTATCCCTTTTGTGATCTAACCAGGAAAGGAAGGCAAGAGAAATTGCATTGTCGTAATTATGCTTTAAAAGATTACTTATATATATTTAAGGTCTAATTTTAGCAACTGCAGAACTTCTAGGGGAATTCTAATATAGTAAACCAATCAGCATGATCAAGAGATGGCACAATTAAGCCTGTAGTATCCCACACCACCTAAATGTAGTTAAAGCAAAAATGGGCTATGCATAAAAGTAGACAGCAAACAAACAAATTGCTTAACCAGCCTGTGGGTTGCACTAAACAAAGTTGCTATTGCCAGAAATGTATTGACTCTGTCACGTCACAGGAAGTCTGCGTTCCAAAACAAAACCAAAATCCACCTTCCCTGGGGAAGCACACTGCAAAGCAGGAGGCCTCTGCAGAGAAATACCTTTCACTGATCCTAGACAGTTCATTTTATGGAGCGTCCCCAGGTGATTTCTAACTGCTACAGTGATGAACAGGCTGAAAGGCAATATCTCTGATATAAAAAACAGAAGAAAAGAGAGCAACTAAACAAAAGCTGCTCAAGTTGCTGACATAAAGATCAAAAAAATGTAACTATAATAGTACCAGATTGTTTGGAATGGACATAAAATGCAAGTTTCAGAGCTGAAGTCACTGCCTAGATGAGAAGGAAATCATGAGAAGATGTTTCAATTCACCTGTCCGCGTATTGCATAGTACAGTCCTCAGAGCATTCGGAAATGTAGTAACTGCTGTCAGGAAACAGTCTGTTCTCACATTTTTATGCCTCCCACTAAAGCTGATCTGTGATCTGAGGAGGACATATATCCTCTACAGTGGAAAACATTGCAATAACGTAGCTCACCAGGAGGATGTCTACTTAGAACAATGGTAACTTGGTTTGTGCTTTGAGGAAGACACAAATGTAGGTATTTTGGTGATGAGATGTGGGATGGGAGGAGGTAGGAGAAGGCTTATTGCACACATTCATGCTTTCAGTACAAAGCTTCTTGACGGTGAACCTCATGAAATAGAACTACAGAAACTCCAGGATCTAGTCTTTCTCTACACTGGCAAACACGGCTCCTAAAAAAATGGTACTTAAACAAATGCTTGAGAAGAGTCTAAATTCTTCACATCTTTCAGATAATTGGAACCTTGTCAAATGAGAAGCAAATGGTAGAATAATGCAGCAGTGACAAAAGCTCTGATCCGACAGTCAGGGCATACTGCACTGCTCATGCAGAGCTTCAATGACTTTAAAAAGTCTCCACAGATGCAGAGCAGGCCCTTTGTACACTATCAGCTACGACACCAGGACCTAAGTCAGTATTCAGCTCCACACCCCCATCATGTTGGCAATAATTCTGAGTTGGTGAGACAGCTCATAAATGGGGAAAAAAAAGCAGTGTTTTAAACCTCTCTAATTTAATGTTAGCTTTTTATGTGTCTAACATCAAAGCATTTTTTCACTTCTATTTAATCAAAATTAATCACTAAGATTACTACAGTAATTTATGTTGGAGATTATTGAAATGAGTGTTTTATTAAAATCTGGTTTTATTATTAAAACATATTCTGGCTAAGGAATCATTTGAGTCTGCTATTAGAGACTATTAACTGGGAACTGGGAGTTAATCATAACAGTCATGCTGCTGGGTCCTTTGACAGCAACACACACTGGGTTTGTTTCTGTTTTTACTTCTACTAGCATACTCAAATCAATTAGTTACTCTAGGTCAGAGTAACTCCTGTAAAACAGGGAAAGGAAATAAAGGTACAGACATCTCAGTAGCTTTGCACAAAGAAAGGGTAATCAGAAAGAGACTCACCAGCCTGGTTAGTTGTGATGCTGACAGCAGCAAATTGTCTGGAAAGTGTACTCAAGTCAGATACCCCATTGACTGCATCAATCTCAAAAGTGTAATTGGTATGTGCCAAAAGGTCCACTACTGTCACTGTGGTGTTGGTGAGTCCAGTCTGACGGGGTATAAATCTCACATTGTCGCTACACGGCTCACACATCTTGATGTTTCCTCCGCATTTTTTGCAAATGATGTTGAAAGTGACATCTTTCCGACCTCCAGTGTCAAGAGGCCAGCTCCAGTCCAGGATAACAGATGTCTCGTTGATGTTAGAGATAACGTTTCTTGGAGCAGATGGTGGTCCTATAAAAGGAAAAAGGAAATCAGAGAGATGAGATTTTCTATAGTGCTCTAAGATGTGAGTAACAAGGGCACAAAAATACAAAAGTCAAAACCATAAAAACCCCAAACTCTTCTAGTTATTTCCTGTAGAAGACTCCTGAAATATTTCACTGGACCACAGGTCTAGACTATCAAGGAACATGTTTTCTTATAGACAGACTTCATGGTGCAGTTCAGGACTGAAGACTGAAAATATTGGTAGCAATTTAAAAATCCTAGCTCTCCTTCTTGAGTCTGACAGAGAACAAGAAGGAGAAAATTAAAATAGAAAGACATAAACCCAGCCCACCAATTTTTGGTAGCCTGTCCAACGTGTAAGAAGACATGGGAGGCAGTGGATGTCTGACGGCAATGGGACATGAGAGGAAGCAAGCAAGCTGCTGAGACACAGATGGAGCAGCAAGAATGACAGCCCCGAGCATAATGATGCTACTCACTGGTGCAAGCCATGGATGGTGGGTCTTTCTCAGAGCGAAAGTAATTCTTTTCACACCTGCAGTTCAGAGATGCATCTTCATAGGTAGAGCTATGAGGTGGGCATTTGGCACACTTCACATTGCCGGCAGAGGCTTTGTAGAAACCAGGTCGACAAGCTGCAAAATAATAGGAGTATAGTTTTAAATTCCATGGACGTCTCCTCAATTTTAACGTGTGACTTTGCCAGGAGACCTATCCATACATAGATGTCATTTTGCAGACATTTAAGGTCTAAAAATACAGATTTTTCTCATAATGAGAAAGCTGATGGAAAGAAAATCTCTTAGTACAATGAAACTCTTCATGCATCAACTTGGATTTGCATTTAATTTTGCTTGGAAAACAAAACAGTGTATTGCACCACTAAGAAGAAACATTTTCTGTGTTGAATTTTGAGAATTTCACTTATTTTTCTTCTCTTCTGGTTAGTTTACCAAATATTGGCTCTATCCTGCATAAGAAGCTAATTTTATCCTCTCTCTGCTGCCAAGGTTTGCTTACAAGGGCACATTAATTGTAAACTATGTCTCAGCAGTTCAGCAGGACTAAGCAAGCCAAAATCAAGAAAATAACCTGAACAGTGAAAGATCTATTGCATTGCTGCAGGACCATGCATCAGGCTCAATGAGCTGTTTCTGATACTATCAGGAACTTGCATGGTCTGTACAAGGAAGATGTTTTATACATTAACCTAGTCCTCTAGGGATGGTGCTTGAACCCACAAAAGCTGTTTCTGAAAAAAACAGCTCTGGGTGGTGATGTTTCATTAACACTAGCACACTCCCTGTTTTGACTCCTGTTGCATTTAGACTGATTAAGGGCCATGTCTGTGTCAGAAGAAAACAGCCTGTGAAGTTACAGAAATGAACAATTTAGCAAATAACTTTTTATGACAAAACCCATGCAGTGAAATAACATTGTTGACTTCTTTCCACCAAGATGATACCACCATTTAAAAAAATAAAAAAGAAAAAAAGAAACAAACCCAGATAAGGATCAGCAGACTCTACTGTTCAGCTGCTGCTTCCCCCCAAGAAACACATCTTTCTCCAAATGGAATTTACCAAGTTAAAACATTATGGCTGATGCTGGTCACCTGCAGGTATATTGTACTCATACCTACAACAACCATACACAGCCAGACAACGTAACAAAAAAGAGCACATCTGAAAACATGTTCACCTTTTGCTACACCTTGGTTCCACAGCAAACACTAATGCACATGCACAAAACTCCAACACATTCTCCTTACAAACATAATGCAAAGTAATACAAATTAAAACAAAACTTTTTGTGTCTCGAGCCCAGAAAGTTAAGTTTAGGTAAAATTTCCCAGGACCTGTCACTGAATTAAATGATAATTTGAAGCCAAAAGAATGGGTTCTCCAGTTTTAGCATAAGCCTGAACAGGGAAATACTTCTCAGTTTTGCTTATAGAGATGAACTGATTCATAAACATAGTATAAAATCCAACATACAAAACTATGAGGCCTTTTGTGTTGATTCATGCACTGCCCAAACAGAAAAGTGTTTGGATGGGCAGCCTGAGGTGGAAAAAAAAACACCCCAGAATAAAAATCCCAGTATATTTGTAAGTGATGGAGGAGAGAGGAAAGCTGCAGCATTAAACTGAATGTTCAGCTTCCACGTTATTGTCCATAACCAAAATTTCACTGAATATCTGGGTTAGGCAAATATTTTTGGTCAGTTCCTGGTGCCAAAAACCGGAGCGAGATGCACTGCCAAGCAGAGGGAGAACAAATCACTGTGGAGTCATATGTCCTGGTCCAAAACACCTTAATAAAGGAAACCTTCCTCAAACCGCATGGAACACAGTGTGAGAAGCATGAAACATTTCACAAGGAAGCACTAATCTCATCCGCTCTTCAGCACTTCACATCCCTTGCAAACCAAAGCGCCTGGCTGCAGCTGCTACCTCCGACTTCCACTCTAGCAAGGCAGCTGGGAAAGACACCTCCCACTCCAAGTTCTCTCCTGCAAACCCTGAGGAAACGATCCCGAGTTTGAGCCTCAAAGTTGTGGGCCCACCATGCAATCTGTGAAAGCTGAGCTACTAAAAATGACCTTGTGGTGAAGTTTGTAGAGCCTAATGCCAACCTGATGGACCTGGCACAGCTTGTCCGCCTTCAGCAGGCCTTTCTCAGGTTTCTATCTCCTCAAAGGCTGCAAGGGTGTTTGGGGATTCCTGTTTAACTTGAGGAAATAAAGGAAACCTCAGCCCGTTTTAAACACCTCCACTAGAAGAAAATGCAGCATGAAACAGTTGGTTATTTTGGCTTTGTTGTTGTTATTGTTGCAGCTTTTTAAGACTCAAATCTCATTCATAGAATCATATAATCATAGAATTGTCTAGGTTGGAAGGGACCTTTAAGATCATCTAGTCCAACCATCAATCTAACCCTGATAAAAAAAACATCACGAAACCACGTGCCTCAACCGCATCCCTGGGCAGCCCATTCAATGCTTAATAAGACTTTCAGTGTAAAAATTTTTTCTAATATCCAATTTGAAGCTTCCAAATTCCTCCTCCCAAATACTTCCAATTCCCTTTCAAATACTGCCCCGTGATACCTGTGCCATACCTAGAGCAAGCCTCTTTGATCTCCCTGTGGCTGACAGAGGAGCCTTAAATGATTTTACTGTCTCTGAGCATGGCACAGCCATTCCTGGCCCTAAGACGATGAGCCAGGCAGAAAAGAATGGTTGGCAATCCCACTCTTAACAGCACTAGTAACTAAGCAAACACATTAAGAAATAAACAGTGCACTATATCTGTCCAGCTAATTACACAGCACTTTCACCAAAATTTTTCATGGAAACTTACTGCCAGGTATTAAACTCAAATGGTTTTGCTGAGCCATATCTACTCAGCTTGAAGGGACATTTTTATATTTATGCACAGGCATACATAAGACAAAGGTGAATTTATGAATATATACAGTATAATTTTTTTTTAAATACTTTTATATACTAGTTTAATGAAAAGATTGGAAAAGGACTAATAACCTAAAACTGAACCTTTGTCATGTGGTTGATATTCCTATAAGACAGAATTTCCACTGCTTATTAAGCATAATTTATTCATAGCATCGTAACACATGAGCATTCATTTACAGGACATATCTACAGTAAGACTGATCATTTAAGACACTTTGAAAGCGCCTACCACCAACATTTTAATACAGCAGTTAATTTAATGCAAGTAAACAAGCTTGTGTAAGAAGTGGACAGATTTGTGTGGGGTGAGGAAGAGAAAGGAAGGAATCAAACTGCTCCATTAATAAATGTCTCATCCCTCAGGTAGAAACCCATAGACCTCATTAAAGAAAAGGTGGTGGTGGTGGTGTGGGGCCAGATTAAAAAAAGAAGGAGAAAAAGGAGCATGCAGGAAGCTCCCTAGTAACATAAGATCAGACTTTTTTCTTTTCCAGAGAGGTGGGGATTTCATAATTTCATGCTTCTGCTATCACAGTACAGATTGTGCAGTTGGGGCAGGGGGATGAGTTGGTCATGAGCCGGGATGAGCCCAAGTATGCCCTAGTGAGGGGATCCCAATCTCGTGTCTTTCCCTCAGGCTGTATCATGCTTTCTGTCTTTGTCTGTCAGACCAATTTCAGATTACTCACAACTGCAGACCAAAGGAGAAAAAAGAATTCAATTATACTTGAAATTGAAGCTTGGAAAAGGAGGTGCCAATAGAAAATGTTGTCAATGTACTTACTACTATTATTCTATTCTATTTTAATTCTGATATATAAGAGAAAAAAATGAAGCTGTTACTTCAAAAGACATTAATTTTTTTCATGTCAGAAAAATTGGATTACATGAACTGATGGAAGAAGGTTTGGCTTTTTGAGGTGAATACCATGGCTTTGGTTTCAGTCAGGTTGAAAATAAAAGCACTAGCATACACAAAGTCTTCACAGAATCTGTAATTTCAGCATGGGAAGCAGCTGTGAGCAACACTTGCTTTTTCACAACATTTTCTTCTAGAAGCTAAGAATTTTTCCTTTCCATCAGAAGGGGGAACAATGCGAGAGGAAGTAGATGCAATGGGCTGAGAAGAAAAACCTCTCAGCATGCTAAAAGTAAGGTAAACTTTCAGAGTTTCTACATTCATGATATAAACTGTACAGCAAGGCTGTCTGGATTTGCTTCTTAAGAAGTTCTCCTCAAGTCAGATGCCCGATATCTGTCAATCCTGGTAACTTCTGTGATAACTCCTGAAATACTATTTTAAAACTGTATGTAGTCTGATTTCAATCTCTTTTATTTGAGTGTGAATCACACTGACTTCAATAAAGTCACCTACCAGTAAGAGTTTCAGGGCAGCAGTTGCCCTTGTTACTATGAAAATGAATTTTTTAAAGCTATAACTGATGAGTCTGCCCCAGAGACAGAAAGCAGGGAAAGTTATTTCAGTGAAAGAAAAACAAATGCACGTAGCAATCTATGGTAGTTACTGCTAAAAGATATGCGACTGTCTTTTCAACAGCAAAGTTAATTTTGCCTCTGACTAATCTGTCGAAGATGAAAACATGGTCCTAATTAAGGGTTAAATGATTAATTTCAATTTGAATTAATTTTAAATTAAAATATAAAGCTGTTAGCAAATAGGAGCGCTTTAGTATTCAGACCCTGCAGCCCCTATACACAGAGCAATATCACCAATTCCCAACCGTAAACACCAACTAAAGACCTGTGCCCGCGCTGCCTGAGCAGATGACTTCCCAGCCCCGGTACCCCAGGCTTGACAGGGCCCATTCCCCTGCAACAAGGTCAGAGCAACTCTTTATCTGAAAAATGAGCCACACTCCCTGGTCCTACAGGAACTCTGCTTTTTGTACTCTGAATAGAGGTGCAGTGCTTTGAGGCAAGGCTCAAGCATCATGGCACACTGGGAGTGGGCATACACAGCCATGAAACCGGGCACGCAATGGGCAGCATCCACCAAGCAACCAGGTACTTCCTTCTGATGTTCCTCTGCTCTTCAATAAAACAGCCTGGGGGCAAAATGTCTCTGTGGCATTAAACAGCAGCATTTAGAAAAGAAGGAAATTCAATCATAAACCTTTACAGCTCACGGATACCTTAATTTCCCCATCATGTGCATTAGTGAGGTGGATGATAGCAACCTGGGGACAAGCCTTCTGCCCCTGTCCCCTTCAGAGAGGACAGGGAAGCATCCCCCATGCATGTAGTCCATGTTAGAGGGGCTTTGCGAGGACACCACTTCTGCTGTCACCTGTGGAAATGGCATGCCAATAGGCAGCGGTGGAGGTCCTTACACTGGACCTGAAGCCACAGGATCACCTTTGGCTGTGCTGGTGTGCTGGGAAATGAATGCTACCAACCGGCTCACCTCGATGCCTGTGTAGAGCCTTGCATCTTCGCAATGTTCTCAAGTCCCTTTCAAAAGCATTTACATGGGTCTTTTTTTTTCTCACTATGCATATTATGGTCATGTTCTGGAGAGGCCAACAGCACTATGTTTATCACCAGTAACAGAATTGCACGTTCATCCACCCATACAAACACGCACATACAAAATAAGATGTAACACAGCTGTCAGCTTGTGAAAATGGATGGCATCAAAAGCAGCATAAATTAGCCTTATAAAACTCTCAAACCCATTTTATTTTCTTTGGGTGAGTCATCTCCTTTTTTGCACTTGTTTATATCTTTGAGAAAAAACAAGAAGGTGAAAATCATGACTAACTTTAAATGAAGATTTCAAAACTGTTCATTTCACACTTCCGTCACAAATTATATCCAGCCATATGTGTTATTCTTGCTATACTAAAAATAACACCATATAGATATGATATAGTTCTGGCTCAGATACATCAAGCATAGGAAATGAAGGTAGAACTCTGCCTGGAGCTGTCCGTCCTCAGTTTGTATCACATGTTATTCACAAAACTGAAAATGTCTCATTTTTTATCTCCTTCACTATGGCACCCCACTGCTCAGGAAACAATGCTTTATAATGCAGTTCATTATGCAGTTTTCCCGCAACATCCATCAGAGCAGGGAAACCACCTTCAGCAGCTCTCATTGCCCATTAGTATATGAAAAGCCACATAATCTATGGCATTACATATGTGCACATCCTCTCTCTCGCCTGGGCCTCTAGGTACCTTCTTGCACACCCACCTAGCCCAAACAGGCTGCTAAAAACTACAGTGTATTTTTGATTCTTCTTACTTGGAAAGGCATGCTTTTTGTTACCAGATCGGAATAAACAGTGAGACCACTTGAGGGAAGAGGCCTCAGAGCTAATTTCTGCTCCTTAATGTAGAAACAGAGGTACAGGGCTGAATGTCACTGCTACATTTTGACAACTGAGGAGGAGGAAGAGGAGAAGGCAGCAGGGGCAGCCTTAATGCTTGTCAGGAGGTGGGGATCCCCACTGACAGGCAGAGCACGCTTGCTCTTCGCTGGGCTGTGGCACTGGCAGGTACGCTCTCTGTGCTCAGGAGAAGAGGGAAATAAGATTGAGAAAGACTTTAGTGGGGGCTAAAATCTCTGGCAGGCATGGACCCTGTTACCACCAAGGTAAGAATATCCCCAGCAAGAGGTAAGGACATTGGCTTTCCCTCATTGCCCATCAGAGTCTGTTCCATTTGTCGGGGAAATACAAACTTACAATTTATTCTTAGCATTCTTTGTGTTCTTACATTGTCATCCCTGTGGTCTTCAGCACACTATACGTAATAGCCGAAGTAATTACAAAACAGGTAGTGTTGGAACCAGCAGCAGAAGCAACCCAGTGATCTTCGCTAAGCGTTACAAACAAATCAATAAAATCTCACATTGCATTTTCTGTGCACAAGATAGACATTTTACTCTGAAAATCCAGGCATAAAATTAAAAGTTGCATTTTAAATAAAGTGAATTCCCACCACTCCTTTCATTATTATTAGTGTACAATAGCTCTGGGAAAATGCAGCTGTTTATTACTGTAACTCATCTTTGGGGGGAAAACCACTGCAGATGGAAACATGCTTCATGTGTGCTTTTGCATCTCTAGCCTGGAAAATACAGTAATCACAGCCAAAGCTGCTGACAGATTTGGAGAACTACTGCAGCTGTCCACTGCTAGAAGAAATCAACAATTAACAAAATTGGTGCAATTTCTTTCCTATTAGTAGTCCTTTTCCAATAGTAAGAGGCCAATAAACCGAAGACTCAGGAAACGATCTCTCTTCTCTCCACTGTTTCTAACCCCTCCAGCCTTTGTGCCAGCAGGATGGACTGCACAGCATGCATGGGGCAAGGATTCAGTGCAATGTGACACTGAAATGCCTCTAGAAAAAAACCTCTTCAGAATGAGCACTTTTCTTTTTTTATACCTGAAAGCTGCTGCTAGCACAAAACACACATTCAGTAGTATTTAATCTTACTCATGAGTAAATTTCTGCTTTTTCCTCCCCACTTCATATTTTATGGTGATCTGTGACCTTAACGTATTTTAATCAGATGCTTTTTAAATTGGCTTTACTCCCAGGTCAAGTCAGTCAGCAGAAACAATTCCTGTTCTTTGTTTAATAACTGTTACTGGCAGACATATTAATTATATGTACATAAGAGATAGCTTTATCCTGAGGGAACAACACTGCACCTTTCAACTGCAGTCTGCAATAGCTCCACTTTATGCCTTGCAGGCTTCTGTATCTCTTCTTATGAAGTGCATTACAGCCGCAACTGCTACCAGCATTATTGTTGAAAGTGCAATGTCAAAGACAGTAGGTCTAAAACACAGCATTACAGGAAAGATGCCATTGCTTGTGGGTACACAAATATCTTGTTTCAAAATGCATAAGGCTTTTCAGCTGCTTTGCAGGCAGTTTGAGGGAAAAGAAATCTTTCATTAATAGGAAAACACGGAGAACCACAGCCTTGATTCAGAATTAAAGCAAAATAAACAAAGTTCTACCTTAATTCCACCCATGCTCAGTGAATCATTTAAGCAAGTATTTAAACAGGGAATTTAATAAACCTATGTTTATAAGCACTGTCTTTCACTTTGCTTAAACAAGATGTTTTCCTGAAGCAGAGCCTAGACACATTGAGATATATTAAGCTATCATTTTGTCAAACAAAGAAATGCCATTTTCAGTTTTTTTAAAACTTAATTTAATCCACACAGAGATGAAAAATAACTTCCTAATTCAAGAAGCATTGTGAAAAAAAAAAAAAATCTAAATTAAAGAAATACCAGAAAAAAACCTCACCAGCATCAACTCGAACAGGAAAAAAAAAGGTTGTACAAACACACACACGAGGAATCTGGAAGTTTTAAATGACAATTTGGCAAGGATAAAAAGTAAAGAGATACTTTTTCCTTGAACTAAAGTTACACTATGAACTCCTCAAAGGCAAACTAGACATAGGATCCCAACAGCTTCAAATGATAAATGTTTTCTAACATCAAGCCGAGAGTACCACAAAGGGATAATCCTGGTACTGCTCTGATTTTGTCTTTCCTCAACCTCCTCTCTCTATGTCAGAACTTTTAAAAAACCAAATACACAAACAAGAACAACCAACCAACACACTCCGATCCCCAAAGCAAACCAAACGGATCTGGTACACATGGCAGCCCCTGTCCCACAGGACACGAGCTCTTGGGAAGATGTTTCCTTTCCAGCTCAGTGGAAAAATCAAGACAGTGCCTGGTAATCCTCCTGGGCTAGATCTGGCTAATAAGTGAAAACCAACTTTTATAACTTGGGGATGTTTATACAATTTCTCTGTGCCTGAACCAGGTCATATTAACAGGTTAACAATATGAAAGGTGGTATAAATAAAGAACAAATGAATTGTCACACACATTACCTCTGTCCCTGGCACTTAGCGTGGTGTTTATCTTGCATCTAACGGTAGCACCATATGAAAGTGCAAGAGAAAGGCTAATAGGGGATAATCATTTGCCACCCCTCATTATTTCACCCTCATCCCTACAACCTGGGTATTATTTCAAAGATATATCTGCTAATTTCTTTTGTAACGAAGATAAATTACGATAATCCTCCATTGTACTGTCCTTCACATAGAATATCCAATGTTTTTTTGCTAATTATCTGTCTCAATGAATTTCTCTGACATTCCTCTCCTGTCTAGGTAGCCAATGTGAAGTGAAATAATACATCCTTCCTTCAGTTTACCTTCAGATTTGGTAGCCTTTTAGCCCAATCAATGTATCGTTGGTTTTTATTATGTGACAGAGAGAACAGCTGCTCCTGATGTATGTTCTCTAACCCATTCCTTACCTTACAAAGATCTATCATGAACTTATCTTGAACAACCACAAACTTTTCAATCACCTCTTATAGGAATAACTTCTATGCCTTTGATTCTACTCATCTCTAGTTCTGCAGTGTCATTTATCAGGTCAAAAATGCTCTTATTTGTTTTGTAGTGCTTCTAATGAAACCAATTGACTTATATATTGGACTACATTTTATCTCTTAGCCTCTGTTTCTAATACATTTGGGGCTTTGCTTTGTTTTTTATTTCCAGCAATCCATTGACCAGACCTATGCCTTCCAGTCATCTGTATCAATGCACATATCCCAAGCCAAAATAGTTAATTCAGATGTAAAAAAAGTCTACATTTTCTCTCTGGGAGGAAGGGAAGATGATTTTGCATTTACTGAGGCTGAACGTTCTTTTGTAACTTTCCACCCTTGTTAACGCATACAGGAGAGTGTTGCTGTCCCCATTCTGCAGTTGAAAAAATTAATGAAGACCAGGCTCCAAACCCAACATTCATTCTTCCAGTGACACCTCCTAATCAAAATGCTGCCTGGTGGGTTGTGTGATGTTACGAAGAGCTCAGCCCAGCTCCCGAGAGACATAGGTCCACTACTGCAATTAGCATGAATTAGTACTTTTGTTAGTAGTCTCAGCAGAGCTGTCAAGTTAATTGGAAAAGAAATTTAACAAATGCCTTTCCCCTTAGAGATATTCTTTTGGGTCAGGGTTGAGGCATATTGATTGAGCAGTGTGGAGGAAGCTTATGTTCCTTACGCCCTCACTGAACCTGTTTTGTTGATAAAAAGAGAGAACTTTGCTTTCTGAAGCTGTTAATCCGGTCCCTGTCACAAGCAGCCCACTGACTTAAATAAGACAATCAATTTTATAAGACTAAAATATTCCAGCTGCTAGTAAGAAAAAAAAATTAAATAAAAAAAGCTCAATTATGACCACTGGCTAGAATATCTATACATTCATTTTTCATGAACCCTCACTCTCTCACACCTCAAAGTCAGTTCTTTCAGTTTATCTCTTCATTGGCAGAGGTATCCAAAAGGTAATGCACTGTTTCCCCAATTTTAAGATATTTATGAATTCAACCTCTAGAGGCAAGACATGGCTATATGCATATAAACTTCAAAGTTTAGGAAGCAAGAGCTGGAGATGCTATAGTGTCCTCCCTCCCTCCCCCCCCCCCCCCCC
>KZ506157.1:82971-103780 GCA_002844005.1 Limosa lapponica baueri | reverse complement strand
AAAAAAAAAAAAAAATCTTTCAAAAACTCATCTAAAATCTTCACTTTTTGTTTGGTGGGTTTTTTGTTGGTTTTTTTTTAATTTTAACTCGGGCTGTGTTTAGAAGTAGACAACAGAGTTCAAACATGACTGACTAGCCACATCATAAGAGGTTATCATGAGCAATAGTAATTGCATTTGTGTATGTTCTTCACCTGGTGTAAATGCAAGACTGTAAAATGCAGTGATGTAAGCTTTCCTCATTGTTTACCATGGGCTACAGCCATGGCAGGTCTTTGTCCTTCCTGCACACCACGACTTATTCAGCTGCAATAACTCCTGTGCACAGCTAAGCTCTGAGAGAACAACTGCAACCTGTCTTAAATCATTGCGAGAGGTTCCAGAAGATCCAAAGTAATTAAACTATGCATCTGTGCTCTGTGTGGAAACATTTAATAGTATTTTATTTTGGTTTGCTGATGCTAATCACATTTCAGGTAACAACTAGAGAAAGACGGACCATCTAAATGTGTGTATTAAGCTATTTTAGTTCCATGACTGTAAATCTCTCTGCACATCTTTTGCTTAACAGTCGTTTATATCACCTTATCTTAAAGAGCTTCTTAATCAATTCTAGTTAAAACAAAATCAGCCTGAAATTTAGCCAGGATCTATACAAGAATGGCACTAGCTTAAATAAATCAATTTCAAACAGCAACCGCACCTAAAGCTACACATCTTGCTGATGCGCTAAACAAGAATATAAGCACTAAATCCAAGTAAGAGTTTCTTAAATCAGAATAATGTCCACATATGTGTTTGCAATTACCTAATTAAGCTGTTCCCACTAATCAGGACATCAGCATATCTAATGGCAAATCTGGATGTGAGCCAACAGGATTTCCTGATAAACATAGATCAAAAATCTATGCTAAAACACATATTACAAAATGACTGGTTCTGGCATTTCTAAAATTTCTGTGGGAAAATCCCTACACATACAGGAAAGAGGCCAAAAACATACAAATTCTACAGCAGCAGTTTAATTATTTAATTCCCAAACTTTAGGATAGGTCTACTGAGTCCCATCTTGTTTGACTTTTCCATTCTCATTGTCTTTCCACAACAGTATCCCAGGACTTCTCTATTTTTTCACTTTGCTTGCTTTACTTAATTGAGCATTTCTTGAGTCTTCTTCCTCAGCTCAGAGCCACACCACCATTCTAGATCCTGTGACAGCTCTCACACACATTTGGTCTGTCCTAGCTGGTCACCATAGTGTGCAAAATAAACCATACCAAAACATCACAGTTGTGTTCTCATTATGTTCTTTTCCTTTCACCTGCTTAATTATATTAAAATAAGCATTTTCTGTGATTTCCTCAAGGTTTATTATCACATAAATACAGCAGAATATTTCCCTAATCTTCCAAAGAACAATTTTTAATTTTCCTTAGAGGTGGTGGCCAGGAAGGATTTCCCAGTTGTCTTACAAATGAGACTTTTGTCTTGACAGCTGACTCTAAAGTGCGAGTCACCTATCTAGCATTCTTATTATGTAGCTGTTTTGCTTAGTGCTTTATTTCCTTTAACATGAAGTTTGGTGAATGCAGCTGTTTCTAGGGTACTACAATTTGGACAATGATTGATTTCTGTTAGCTTGATCTATGATTCAAATGGTTCTTGATAACTGGTAATTTCCCAGACAAAAATGAAAATAGATAGTTATTTATACACATAAATATGTTTGTTATATATAAAAGGTGAAATGTATAAGCACTAATAAATAAATGCAGTAAAATTAATTGTGCGAATTTCTTATTAGGAAGAACAATGCATATATTCCATTATTTACTGTTTTATATTCCTAAACTTTAAATATTAGAAACTTAACACAATCATTTCCAGTGTTAGTATCTTGATTTCCTTTAGCTATCTGCTGTTTAATTAAGCTAAACACAGTTGTTTGACTATCTGAGATAACAGAGTTGCCAAACATTACTAAGAACAACCTGTGGTACTGTGCAGAAATTCAGGTTCTCTTCCACATAAAAGTAATTCAAGCAGTGGACTACCAAACATATTCCTATTTCAGAATAATCCTTTGTTGGAGTTCAAGATTTCTATTATCCTACACTCAGAGAAACGGCCTACTGAATTCCAGTCTCTTACGTCTCTTTAGAAATATTCATTCATTATCCAACTCCAAGACCTACAATATAGCTCCTGAGGCTGCACGTTGCTGCTACGCATGACTGGAGCTGGGCACAAGCAATGCAAAGTCCCTTTGTTACCCCACCCAATAATTTTCTGCCACCAAGGTTAAGATCTAGCACAGAAGAAAAGTAATAACAACATACTCTGGTTTATTTTATTGGTGAACTTTGGTATTCATAATGAATGACAGAATTAAAAAAGGGAGCAAGAAAGACAAAGATGATCAGTTATAATAAGCTGCTGAAGTTTTATTCTAATAGAAAGGATTTGAGACAATGAATAAAAAACAAAATGGTCTGTGGAACAGCACTGTCAAAATACAGTATAAGGACCTGCATGGAAAGTATTTCCTGAGATAAAGGGGTAAGCTGGCAGAGCAAACACATGCACTGACTAATGGGAAAATAAATACAACCACATTCAGAGATACACTGGAACGCCATCAAGGAAGTGTCTGAATTCTCCAAGGACCACTAGGCAACTCCAAGCATATTACCATTCCCTATATAAAGTCCTGGGCTAATGCTATTGCAGATGTGGCAAATGCAGTTGACAAGACTAGATAAATGGATTTAAAACTTCAGTCAGTCCATATGGGGCATTTCAGAGAAATCAAGGCTGCACAGAGAAGGCAAGCTAACCAAAAGCAGACAATACTAAACCAAGGCCATAAATAGCCATGCAATGGGATACTTCTGCAGAAAAAAGCCAATACATGATTGGTATGTAGAATGATGTGTTGCTTCAAGATCGTGCTTTCAAAATTTATGCAATAACAAGAGTGAAGTTACAACCAGAACATCTTATATTCTTACCAAAACTTTAAAAAATACTATTGTATACAGGAGAGGACAGTGAAATTTCTGGCTTTGAGTTTAAGAAAGAGTACTGTTCCCAGGCATGTCCAATCTTTCATCCATCACGCTGGGAGAATTTGGTCCATCTACCCAATTACCTGGTGGTGAAGTGCGTGTGTATTGTGTTTACTAGAAATGCCCAAGCCTGTCCAGAAAAGCATCCAGAAAATGTCAGAAAAAAAAAATACTGTATTTGTTTACAAAGCCCATTTTTTAAAAAGTGGTTTCAACAGCTAACCAGAAGAAAGAAAAAACTGCTAAAATTCCACATTATTCGTAAAAGCCTAGGAGGTATTCATACAAAGTGAGGCAAGTGCAAGAGAAAAATGCTTGTAGTCAAGAAACTAAAGCTAACATCTTAAAAGATGAAAAGGAAACTACTAAAAACAAATAGTGTAATGATTTGGCAAAGGAGATTCTGAGATCACCATTTGAAACAGAGGTTTCAAGGTTGGATGTGACAAAGAACTACTGTAGAAAACTAGCAGTGCTATCATGTAATAATCCAAAGCTAAGTACAAAATGACTCCAGAAGCTCTTTTTCAGCCCTAATATCTCTGATTCTTACTTTCAACCTTTGCCATGACACGATTTTGTTATAAACAAAGAAGCATAATGACCTTGCTCCCTGTCAGCCATTAGACAAGCAAGTGTGAGCACCAAACACTGAAACGTGGTTACGACCCACATCTTGAGAACACGTGTTCTGGGACCTTGGAGTCTCCTCTTGCAAAGTATAAATTAAATGACTTGAACAGCTTTGTTCTTACCAGCTAAAACTCAAGTGTCTTGGCAGAGTGGTTGAGAAACGCTGCTGCAGCACTTCCCTACTCTAATCCTGGCATGAGCTACTGTTGTTAATCCTTTGCTTTCCTAAGAACTAAATTCATTATTATTTTAAATAGTCGTGGCAGATGCTGAAGTGGTGCTATTCATGCATGCACAGAGAGATTGAGGGTCTCTCCTTTTGCCCAAGTGATGCAACTGCACTGAAAGTTAATATCCTTCAATCATGCCCTTTAATCCTAATATTCTCATAAATAAGATAGTTTGGACTCTTCCCCTCCCCCCCCCAAAAAAAAGAAAAAAAGACTTAAATGCATAGTAAAAAAGAGAAAGCTTTTAAAGGTAGATTTCAGACTGAGCAAAGAATTATCTACAGTCCACTGTTCAGACTTTCAGAGAGGACAGTGAGACCGTTCAAAGTCGTAACTACCCATATGAAATTAGACCAAAAAAAAGAGGAAAAAAAAAAAAAAGGTACGGGAACACAACAAATAAATACTGTGATAGAGCCATGTGAATTACACCAGAAATATTTTGTTTATCTGGCTGTGGAAAATTTGGAGAAATTGTCTCCCTTTCTCTGGTTACTTATTTATTTATTGTGTATTTGATAATCCTAAAGAAAGATGTCAAGGTAGCCGCACAAGCAACCCTAAATCTTTTATTTAGGGCTATCTCACAAATAATTCAATCTTTTCAGTTTAAATTCCTTCATTTTAAGTAACCATTCTCAGTAAAGAGAGAGAAAATTAATTTCCTTTTTGATGTACTAATTCCTTCTTACATTTCCACTGTACTTGAGGAAGAGGCTGCTAAGTTGCAACTACTAAAATAGGACTACTTTTGAACCAGCAATGTATAAGTAGGTGGGATGTAATTCTTGTAAACAGGAGGAGAAGAAAAATAGTGGCAGAAAGCAAAAAATTAAGATAAAATCTCAACTACCCCCAAAGGACAGGGTAGCAATCTTCAGCAAAAAATAAATGCTATTAGAAAGCTGAAGATGCAATTCCCATTTTAAAAATGAAGTGTTAAATAAAGCCATTACTCACTGCCCCATGACAAGTATACAGCTTGTTTTCTCAGAAATTATTTAGTGTCTTTTTTGTGATACTAAAAAATGCACTAATTTTCCAAAAAATGGAGGCATCTTACCTTTTAGACATGGAAAAAGAAACCTCTTATTGTACTTACACCGTAGTTATCCTAAAAGTGTAGAAACACAGAATCTGAAAGTTATACTTTCCGCCTCTTTATAGAGAAAGTTAGGCAAACACTCTGTCATGGGAAGATTTTTTTTGTACTTACGAAGAGTTAGCTTGGACCTGGTAATTCAGATAAACAGTCATTTTGACAGTTTAACATGCTATACTGATGTCTTCCTTTAATTAGGTGGTTTTCTCATGCTAGAAAGCAGCATCCTCTTGAGACTGCTGTTTCACTGCCGGCATGGCCTTTGGATTGATGAAACCAGTATTTGATGAATATCTGGATAAAAACAATCTTTAGATATTTCTTGTTTCCTGTGTCACTGTTCCAAAGCTCAGCACACCATTTGGAGTTTCACCCCCACATGCTGAGTATTATTGTAATCTAAGATCAAAGGCTTCACAGACACGCTGCTGCTGCTTTGACTTTCAAAAAGCTGAGGTAACTGAATGCTTGAATTTAATAGGCAAGAGATATTTTGATGGGATTCACTAACTTGCATGAAGCAGTAACAAGTTGCTACCTATTGCTGTCCAGACTACACAAAAACACAGTGTAGGTGATCAGCAAGACAGAAATGCCGTTCACCTTACTGTGTGTCATTTGATCGTTATTTTATTTCAAATATCAGTCATATAAAAAAAAAAAACAAAACAAAAACACAACCAAACAAAGAACAAAGAAAAACTCTGCAACTTGCAGAGTTGCTGCTGAATACTCAGGACATGAGTGCTACAGGAATCGTTCCTTTCAAATCACCTTAGCTGGATCCCATGTAGGATTTGGGGTTCAAATATCCCTTCCTACGCAACAGCCAAAAGCAGCACTGAGGACAAAATAAGTGTTGTACTCAGATGGTCAAAACCACGTATGAGCAGAGTCAGAGAGCTGCAATGAAGAGGGTCAGTTAAAAACTGAAGGGCCAGTTACTGCCTTCACAGTGCCCAGCTCAGCATACAGGGGAGAAACATTTCATGTTGAAGAGACAGAAACGCCAAGCTGAGGCTTTCTCCTTAATTGTATCAGTTGTTAGGAAAAAGGTAAGGGTTGAAATTACACATGGAAGTAGCTCTTTTTATGGGATTACTCCTGGCAAATAAATTAGCACTACTTTGAGTGCCGACTGGTGCTATAGGATAAACACAGTAATTACAACACGAAAAAAAGAATTGGAAATTTCACAAGGCTTTCCTTCATATAGCCCATTAACTCGAGCACTGGCAGGTGCCAGTATTATTTCTTCAGTTCTTTCTCCTTTATTTAGTTTCGGAAATAAGCCTGACTAAACAAAGTTGAAAAGAAGCAATGGTGGAGGCTGCAAAGGCTTTATAATTACACTAGAGGGAAACAGATGAGAAAGTGCTGACTACATATTACAACATCTGAGATCATACTCCATCAAAAAGCTGCCCAGCCTGGTGTGTATAATAGTGGGAGAAAACTAGCGAAGTTTGTAACAGAAGCATTACTGCTGAGTGAAAAGAGCACTCTCTGATGTATTTCAGTGTACATGAAATAAAAATGTTCATCTCCTGAGGCTTATGGAGCAGAGGGACCTCAAGTGACAGCAAGCCTCTGCAGCCACCCAGGTCCAGAGGAAAAAAATAAATAAATAAAAATCAATCAATCAAATCATATGCCTGTGGTTCAGCTGGGATGTCAGCACATTTGTTAAGATTTCACTGCCAGCCATCTCCAATTTATCTCCACTGACTGGGCACTGAAGCTGTCATTGGGCAGATTGTAAACCTGCTCAAAATACATCAAACCTCTTGCGAAACAACAAGAAGTTCATCAGCAGAAGGAATGTTTTCATATATCATGCCAGTCGGGCACCCATGTCACATAAATCAGCACAAACTTTTAGGCATGCAAGACAAAGTTTCTTTCTTTTTGCTGTCAGTAAGCGACAGAGTTATAAAGTGCAGGAAATGATCCTTGCACATAATCTCATGCAACATTGCACTTCAAGGTCCTCAGTTAGTGGTTTAATAATAACTCTTCAGCCTAAGTACCTAAATTGCCTAAAAGGTATCTTCAATGTGCAATCTTATTGTGATCTCATTATTCAAATATTCTGTAAAAAAATCTCCTGTTTCCTCCCCTTTCTTCCAGGCTTGGGCTTTTGTTCAGGACTAAAAGTGCATTTATTATTTTCCTTAAGCATCTTTGCATATACATCAAGCTGTTCTACATAATTAGGTTCTGTGGGTTTAGTACATCACGATTTTTCTCCAAGCCAGGCATCCCCCGCATGCCTCAGGAATACTAAAGAAAGCAACTTCGTGTATAACTCAGATGTTTGCAAATGCCCTCTCCTTCGGGAAAGGTGAGGATTAGTCTTCTCAGAACTACGCGCCCGGTGAGAAGTGCTACTAATTGAACATTAGAGATAAACTGCTAAAGGCATCTACTAACACCACAGGAGCTAGGGTTTTGATTTGCTCGCTGGGCCAAACGTTTTGCCTCCCAAATAAACAACTACAGAAACAGCAACAACAACAAAAGTGAGTCTATCTTTGCCACTGACTTAAGTCTGAGTCTCTGAGCATGACATCTGATTTCATCCATTTTCCCAGCTTTGAAATAAGGCCTTCAGATGCCTCTGAGACGTTGTGCCCTGTTAGCAGAAGGCTTTACTATTTCCTAATATTGAAATAGTTTATCTGTGAAAATCCCTTCTAGTGCATAAGGTGCTTGTTAAGCTGTTGACTTTTACAAGAAATAGTTAACTCTATGAATCACACTGAATTACATTCACTTACATGGCCAAATGCCACAAATTGGATATTTTCATGGATGATGTAAAATGGATATGTTCCTTTCACTTTTTATCATTTTGCAAAGTTACAGAAATGTGTAGCATCCTGGGTCACAGCAACAGCCAGGCTTCAAAAAATTTAGCTTCCAAAGCAAAAACTTGTGCTGCTAGAATACAGCCTATTTCACATTATATTCTTAAAAAGCAAAAGCATTACAAACTTCATGTGGCCGCAAGTTGAACTTTGAGAGAAGACCTTATCGTTTCATACAAAATAACTTTAGCAAAACCCATTTGATCATACACGCATACCCAAAAATAGCTAAAATACATTTTATAAAATTTACAGATAAAATGTTGTTAATTATACTCAGGTGCAGAAAAGAAATCCTACCCCCACCACCAAGAAACACGACTTCAAAAATTACAGGACCAGTTCATTCAAATCTAGAATTCAGCTTTGCTTGGGGATAAGGCAGAGCTCTTCCATACAAAATACTTTTTGTGTATAAACATATTATTTCCCTGACATACTTGGCAGCCAAAACAGACAAGTCATTTCTGAGAAGTTTGCAGGGGGAAGCTCCTATTTCTGCCAGACAAAGCTTAAAGTAAAGCTTAACAAACGAACCTCTCCCCACAAGACCAAACTAAAGGTATAGGTAAGAGAAAAGCAAGGGTAAACACAGTCCTTTATTCAGAGCCGTTCAGAAAACTACTTTAATGAGAGACTTTCGGGGGGAAAAAAAACCTTCAACAACACAGTGCTTTAATGAGATGCAGTCTATCTACTCAGGCAGCCTAAGACAGAGAATTAGAGGAATTCATATTACAGCTGCACATTGACATTTTCTAATCAAGACTTTCTATATGAATTGAAAACCAATTTTTTCCGATTTAAGGTGTCCAGTTTGTATCAAAAAGTTAAAGATTTCCATTCAGAGGAGACATTTATCAGAATTAAAGTTTCTACAAAAAAAAATATTTTTCTGCTGTGACTGAGCTCTGGAATACCATTTCTATCTAGCAGCAGCCATATCTCTATGCATAGAGTTATACTGATGTTGCCGTGTGTGTTTCCACAGCTTTGCAAAGCTGATGTGAAGAAAATGGAGTCTCTGTATTGCACAGATGCTAATAGTCCATGCTTGATTTCTCATTGAGTTCCTACCCTATGCCCATATCTGTCTAATAAGGAGAAATTTATTAAATATTTGGCCTTGTAAAGACAAGGTTGCCTTCCAGCAGGAAACCAAAAACCCTTATCAGCAACCAAATGAGACTCACAGTTCAGCACAGGCAGATCTTTTTCATGTATTCATACGCAGGTCCAAACTGATCAAAATCCTTAAAATTCTTTCTTAGAGTTACCTTTCTAAGATGGTAGATTAGATTTTTATAAATGCTTTAAAATAAAAGAAGGTGTTAAAAACTTTTCGCTAGTTCGTATCAACAGTCAATGGTAGAAACTACTACAGGCCTCTTGATAGCCGCTTGTATTTTACACCTAACATAATGACAAGTCTTCTGATGTTTCAGCTGATGCCTTAATTTTCCATCAAGTATTTACATCAGAAAGCCCCTGTGGCTCTTTAGAGTCAGCTGGAGCAAGGCCATGTAAAACATATATTTGAAGGTTTCTAAAACATACAATTTAATTTCAAAGGTTTCATCTTAGGTTTTGCTGCTTCACATATACCTGCATGATACCACCCCTCTGTGTGGTTGTGAGGTGCTTTGCATGTCCACACAGAGACCAGATCAACAGCCCTCTTCTCCCCAGGAGACTGAAGAGACATCACTTTAAAAATAACCAACTGCATGGCAAACTCCTTGACAATTCATTTTTTTAACCAACATCTTCTTCTCAGGAAAAGATATGTAATGACATGGAAAATGTGTGAATGTTCTAACTAATTATCAGCTATTAAAATAGAGTTTTCACCCAATTAGGCCACTCAAAGGGAATCCCACTAAACTGTTACCTGAAGACATCCATTCTATACTGATGCAGTCCAGTGAGCAGATAAAATGCACTGCACTGCTGCTCCTGTCCTTGTTACAGCAGCGAGGCTGCCAATTCAACAAATCACACGGTGTAGTAAGATTTCAGCCTTTGATGCTGAGAGAAAAGAAAAAGGCTTTGATGCTGAAAGGAATGAAACAATATGTGTTACGAAAAAGACCTACACAAAAAGTGAATTTTTTTCTTGTTTTTTCTCCCCTCAGGTCTCTATTACCACTGCCCTGCCATATGTCTCAAACTATACCATGCACACACACAGATATATACATACTCTACATCAAAATATCATCCTAACTTTGTCAGATTTATACAACAATAGCATTTTTTCTTCCATTAATGACTGACACATTTTTTCTAGCCAGTCACGTAGTGAGACGCATCTCATTCATAATATGCTTTTCAGTCTAAACATCTGCCTAAGTGGATGCCAAATAAAATTTCAGGGTAGGTTAAATATTTAACTGGTAACATGCCTTCTCTGACACAAATGACGTACTATGGTGCTGTACCACATTGGCATTTACAGCCCTTTTCATAAACTATCTTAAATAGCTATAGAAAATATGAAGTCTACGCATTGAAGCGCTTATATACAGGCAAACACAGTGGTCTTTATACGATGAGCACCATTATATTAATGAATGTTTGCATTAGTAACATTTATTCTACAAGAAACTGAGAGACAAAGAAAAACTTGGATTTAATGCAGTCCCAGTGGCAAAGACCTACATCTGTAATTGAACAATGCTCTAGTATCACCAGCCTGAAATAATGTCCCACAGTTTGCTACTAAATGCTGCTTTTGTAAGGCACTTCACATTCATGCAATCATATCAAACACAAGCGCACTGTAGTAGTTACAACCATATTTCTAATTAGATGTAGTCTAGAAACCTGTCTTTTCACTGTACGTCATACAGACTAGCTCTGGAATTTTTGACCAGCTCTTGAGTATTATCTCCTTTGGAAGGATGGGAATCTGCAAAAACACACAAATGTTGGATCCTTTGCCCCTTCAAGTACAGAGATTATCTGTTATTTCTTAGCTCAGGGACCAAAGGAAAGGATGCTGGAATACCCTGCTCTGGTTCCTGAGCAAGGTTTGGGCACAGCTGAAGTGTTGAGAAGGATGTGCTTTTCTGGTGTTGTAGAGCTACCGTTTGGGCACGTACTCTGCACGGCTCCAGCCCGATCTCTTTTCAGCACACTGTTCCAGCTCTCTACCCAGCAAGGCACTCACCCTGTTCCATATAATTACCAGCTTGTTAAAACTGAGTCCATGCCCAATTACTTCATCTGAGAGGTCACTCCCTAACCTGTAATCTAACACCATCTGCTCATATTGATTGGGTCTAGGAAAAACAAACTGCTTGGCTACTCCTGTCAGAGCAAAAGTATTGAAGCTGTCAATTCAAGATATTGAAATCTTGTAAGGCATACAAAAACTGCTATAGTTTGAAGCCCAACTACCACAGGTAGAGGTCTCTCAACCTCTATTGACTAATACCGGATTCACGCCAAACTTGCTGTAAAGAATAAAGATAGTTTATGGCAAATCGTACAAGCGTAGTTTGAAAATCTATAACTCATCTAAATTCCAAGTTAGAAGAACCATTTCTCATCAGTGCAATAACATTTTGGCTTCTGAAAATGAACATAACACCTGCACAGTCATAGCTCTTTCCAGAATCATAGCCATTTTAAGAAGTTACGTAAGGTAGCTAGTGCCAGGACAACTGCCACATTTTGCATTTCATACAAACCACTTGCGCTAAGAATATGCTCACACATCTACAGGAAAAAAAACCCAAAAAAACCAAACAAAAAACCAAACCAAAAACAGAGAAAAGAAACAACCCATCATTAAATATTACACTAAGTGGAATTCAGTCACATCACAATTTATCTCAAACCCATTGCCAACCGTCAGATATAAGAGCTTGGTAACACAGACAGGGAACTGAAGAAGAGGCAGAGGGATTCAGTTCTCAAAAGGATCCAGGACAGCCAGAAACTCAACCACACAAACCTTAGGGATTTATCCATGAGACTATTACTTCTCACTTTTAAAAGAAAAATTCAAAGAAAAACAAAAAAAAAAAAAAGAAAGATATAACAAATCCTTTATTACATTGATCATCTAGACAGCTATAATAAAAACACATATTTTCCCCAAAAACCATCACCTGTGACACACTCCACATTAGAATCTTGCGCAAACCACTTCAAAGAAACAAAACACAAAAAATTTTACTCTTTCATGAATGGAGAAAAAAAATCCCAACTATTTAAATTACAAAGGATGCTCTTACATCAAGCAAGATGCCAGAACCAAATAATTAAATTTATCATTAAAAAATGCCTAGAGAGATGTTAACACAACTTTCCCACATTCCAAGAAAAGTCTTAAAAAGTTTACAATTAGATAACAGTAAAAACTACTCCCTGCCGATCTTTTTCTTTTCTATTCCTGCAAGACAACCTGGGACTAAGTTGGGAAGATTCTGGAATGCATGCTGAGAATCAACTACATCAAGACCTTCCATTTAATTAAAGACTATTATTTTTCAGCTCAACTGTTATTTTCAATTCCAGTGATCTAGCCATTACAAAACTAAAACCAGGACTTAACAAAGAAACCCAAAAGCCCCAAACACCAGAAAACCAACTCCAGACTGACTTAAAAGCTACCTTCTTACTCTTCTGGAGTATTTTATCAATGTCACAACTTAATGAAAACATGAAAGAGATGCTGCCCAAGAGCAAGGGATAACAATTTTCCAACTAGTTTTAGATGTGTTTGTTTACAGACACAGTTCTAAGTTAAAAAAATATTTTAATAGCATTTATATCCATTTTAAATTTTTCAATTTCAAGCCATTAAAAACTGTTGAACATCACTGGAGAAGGTACTGGCACGCACACGGGAAAAGGAGCTACACCAGGTACTGAGAAATTCATGAAAGCTAAACTATAGTTCATGTCACGTCAATAATATAATCCTCTGATGCACATGTTAGTTATCTTACAGCTTTTATCTTGAGAACATATCTGTAAAAGCAAGTCTACTGGTAGACTTGGGAAAAAGAAACTTTCTTTTTGGTGGGTAGTTTAGAGAATAGAACACAAAAATAATACTAAACGTGGCACACCAAGAAACAAGCCAAACAGAAAAAACAACAATTCTGTTTCCTCTATCTGGCTGCTTTCTCCAGAGTTTTCACAGTGTGTTCAGTCACCAACCTTCCTCTAAGGCAGAACAACTCCGATGCAAGGAAACACAAGCCAGTGTAATCACCCTCTTTTTAAAAAATAAAAAAATAAAAAAAAAATCAGACTGAAACTCGATCAAAAAACATCTCTCCTGAAAGGCTATACTGGATACAAAAATGGAGATTGTCCTGGAATTAAGCTTGTTAACCTTCTAATTTTAAAATTAAGCATCAATTTACTAGTCATTCTTAGTCATTTTTCACCAGACATTCATAGAAAATTTATTAAGATATTGAAATCCTAAGGTATTTTATTTTATAATTTAATTCAGAAATAAATTTGGAAAGAAGAACTAAAGGTACTTCAAATAAATAACTTACAGGAGTACTGAATTCCATATATAATTTTGGAATAGACATTTTATGCTAAAATAAAAATCAGAAAAAGTAACCATCATGATCCTGAGGAGCTCCATTTATTAGTCAGTGAATCCTGCCCTGCTAGATATTTCAGAAAGCTAAAACAGCATATGTGTACAAACTTCATGTCTAAATACCATTTTTTTGGCATACATAACAAGCATTTATGAATGTATTGTAATAGAGTGATATTCAGACAGACGGTACTGAGGCAACATCCAGAAGACAAAATTTTAACATTCACAGCTGCAGTCCTGGGCATCTCCATCCTCATGGTATCTCCATCACTCCCCCTAACCCACCAGTGAGCCTGTGCCATACAGCACATTTTGTAAAGGGCTACCTGTCTGTATCTCTCAAATCTGTGTTGACTGGGTGATTTCTTATAGTCAGCTTTTTACTGAAAAAAAATAAAATAAAATAAAATACTGCCTCAATAGATATTTTAAGGCAAACAAATTTAAAGAAAGGTCAGAGACAGAATGATTTGAGTTGCCATTACAGAAATTCAGTGCAGAAGCAATTTTTTTAGTTATTTATCAGTAGAGAACAAAGAGCCCATCATGAATGCTTTTGCACAGAAGACAGTACGCTCATCAAAGTAGCACAGGACTGCTTGGATGGTAAGAACCCCAGGGCTGGGATGAGGCTTTAAAACCTGCAACATGGCCACAGATGAGGAAATGGGAAGAGTCTAAATAATATTACTTTGCATTTTCTGTCACTTTTCTTCCACACATCTCAGAGGCATTTACAGAAGAGGGTATATATGCATGACTGTGTATCTGTGGTAGCTGAGACACTGCGTGGATGAATAATGCGTCTAAGGTTATGCAGTAAGTCAAAGATGGAGCAAGGGAGCCAAGAAGCCTCTATTCCCCGCTGCCAGCTGCAACTTATCTTTTCACCGCCTTCTCCTCTTTATCACTTCTATGTGCTAGAGCTAAAACTGGGTTTCTGGAGGCACTCAAAGCTAGCTGCACTAAACACTGCCAACAGCCTAACTTCAGATGTTTGAATATCTTCCGAAAATTAACTTGCTGCAAATAGGAAATAGCCAAACAGTATATGCATTTAATACAAGTCCTCAGCAGAATTTAACTGCTTGCATAAAATCAGTAAATAAATAAAGGAATGTCTCTTCATTCTGACTAGAATGGTAACATACTGACTTTGAAAGGTAGAAAGAAAAAAAAAAAGGGCATCTTCAATGTCTGTGTCCTGAAGGCAACATTTATCACTGCCACACATCAAAATAGTCATTATTAATGGTGCAGACCATGTAACTTATGAGAAATATACTTTGTCAGAATTTTGTATAGTTTTGGCACAGCGACTTTGTTCAAAAATAGATCTACTGCGACAGATGTCCTCATTCTCTTCAAAATTCAACAGTTCCTCCATGTAAGTCCAATGATAAGGAGTGAAGACAAAATGGTGTCAATCAAATGCTCCATTTCAGCTATTGTAAAACTTGCACAACATATGACTATCAATGTACTATATATCAGTTTTCAAAACTGTATGCTGCAGGATCATTTCTGCTTAGTGCTGCTAGTATCTCAGCTGGATTTCTTGTGCTGTATGACACGTAGCAATTGAAACCAGTGCAAAATGAATGCAAAGCAGTATAAAATACCACCACTGTCATACTCTTCATTCTCTTCTTCCCAGAGTTAATAATGACATGAAATGCATGGTAGGTGAGTATCGCAGTCCCACATAGATCTCTATAGGTTAATTATGCCTTTTTTTTTTATTTATTTTCCTTAAAGGAGGATTTACAGTGAATGAAAATACTGATGACTTAAGCACCAGATGACTGAGCAGAACAATCATGAACAACAGATCTGATATTTTCAGATTACTTACTGTTGCCCCAGTGGGCCAACACCACCATAGAGATGTTTGGCAAATTTCTCAATCTTAAGAGGCCAAGTTTCCATGATGCAGAACATATCAACACTTCAAATAACAATGCTTATGGACGCTGGTAAAAAAATCAAATAGACATAAAATTGTATCATTCTCTTTGTTTTCTGGCTGATCTCTGCCCATAAGTATGGGAAAATTTCCCTAACATTTTCTACAGAGTATTAGCTAAAACCTTAAATAAATATAGGACTCCATTCTTCATGGCTGTCACCAAGCAGGAAGACAGAAGAGTGAATCCTCAGCAGCACATCACAACTTTTATTTACATTACCACTCAATACTTTTACTTTTCAAAACACCAGAAACTGAACATCAAAATTGCAGGTAGTAATTCAAACAGAAAAGATATTAAGATAACAGGCAAATATTCAATTACAGACTTCTTTTTTTCTGTGAGTTAGAAACTCATTCCCCATGTACAAAACTTCTTCAAAGCTGATGCAGTGATCACAAGTGCCTTTATCTTATACTGTAGCTGCAAAGGATTCCAGGAGCAAAATCTGAATCCCACACAATCAGCTATATTACAGCGCTGAAAACAGGTAAGTGTTCCAGTAAGTTGTTGATTCAGGCTCTGTTTAGCCTCAACTTTGACTCTAGCTGTTTTAATTCAATTTTTGTCTGAGAAAGAAAAAATCAGCTGAAGCGAGGTTTTGTTTAGTTTGCCATCCCATCCTGGGGAAAAAAAAAATTATGCATAAATTCCTGTAATGGTGAGGCCAGCTGATATTTGGAGGTTGGTCTCCTTCTCTGCGCCCTCCTGCTGGGAGAAGTTCTGGAGGAGATATACTCACTTATCTACTTAAAATCTGAAAGAGTTTACTAACTAGTCTAGAAGACCATGATACGCTAGAAGACCTGCTAAAAAAGCAGTGTCTGATGAAATGACCAGCTGACACAAGCCAGCATACTACTTCCAAAGCCGACGTGGCTTAACCATTTCCCATCTTTAGTTTTTGTCTTCTATTTGCATGTGTTGGTTTTAGGGCTGAACCTTTAAACTTCTCAAAATTTGGCTCTGTTGGCTGCGTGTGGCATGTTTGCCTTCAGGCCACCTGGAAGAACCAAGGATCCAGGTTCATCAACGCTGCAAATACACCTGTGGCTTCTACCCAATTCCCTCATAATTTTACTCGGTCCCTCTTTCAGGTTATTGGATCAACTGGTTAAAAAACATACATCGAGCACTCTACCACTTTCACAGCATGTGCGCATGACACACATGCAACTACGCAGAGGTAGGTAGGTATCTACATGAACTGCAACCATTTCTAACAGCGGTACTGATGGGGCTCACAATATGTCTGAAAGCCAATCATAGGACACCTGACACTGAAAAACAGTCATTCCCTCCAGGACAGTTCACTCAACTGAGATCAATAGGAATAGAAACATCACTTGTCACTGCGGAAGCGCTTTGATTTGTATGAGCTGTACAACAGGCAGCAGAGACAAGGCGATGTGTCCCCTGGTTTGCTTCACCAGACCCTGGCAGCCTTCATATTGATCTAGCATTAAATCTGAGAAGCTCTCCCTACACCGCTGTCGTGAGGATGCAGACAGGCTGTCTAATGCAACACTTACCCTTAGTCTATGTAAAAAGGTCTCAGCATTCTAGATTTATTTTTCTCGGTTTATGAGGAACAACTTACTGAGACTTTTGTGAAATATAATATTGTACTGAAAGAATTCCAGAGAGTTTTCCAGAGACTGAATAATGAATAACATGAGTAAAAGTGATGGATTTAATGCCATTCCATGCATTTATGGATCCTGGGTACCCTTTAGATTTTTTTTTAGTTTGCCCTGTACTTCCCAAAGAACGGATGACAATAGGTCCAGACATCTAGGTTTGCAGTTCGTCTTAGTTTTTCTAGGGTTTTATTAACTCCAGATAATATATACTGAGGAAGGAAAAATGTTTTCGTTAGGGAATTTGGGAAAAAAAGTGGTTATTAATTTTTAATTCTAAAATGTAAGAATATGATAGAAAAATAAAGTAAATTAGAGGTACATCTGCAAAACAGTGTTATCATCAAGAAACACCACTTGTGCTGATTTAAAAGGGATTAGGCATATTTATTGTATTCAAGCCATATATTCTTGTCCTTTTAAAACATTCCAAAATGGACTCAAAAGAGGGTATATTTCAGTTTTACATGTAATTATGCAGTACTCCTGATGTTCTCTATACTCAGTACTCACGTGTTGGCATCTTACCTGGTTTTAAAAGGCTTTAACCCCAACTTAAGCTAAAAATGACTGAGGATAGGGTACATCACCTAAAAGGCATAATGCACATTTATCTTAGGTATACTGTAGATGTTCTACCAACTCTGCACTTCTATAGGACACTACTGAAGATGAATGCCCTCATTTAAGAAACAGTGGGATGTCACTTGTGATCAATTAGTCAAAATCCTATGCACACAATTGGCTGACGCACTAGCTTATTTCACTGAATACTGAGCAAATTGAGCCATTTCTCTGAATTTTCAGCTCCGTTCACCCTAGGCATTTATTAAACAAATCTTTAAGCCCTTCACCAATTTTCTGTAGACAGCTGTTTAAAGGAAAGTATAAAATTAATTAATTATGGATTGCTCATAATGTTTCTTTTATAAATTAGGTCTTATCTGGTACTTTATCTGTAAATACTACAGTACAGCAATTGTACCTCATTGACCTTTTCCATCTTCTCCCCAAAAGACAAGCAGAGTGCAGCTATTGTAGTAGCCAGGACTGCACAACCTTTTAAGCTTACTGCTCAGAGAAGAATCTATACCTGACTGATAACAGTTTGCTTTTAAATCAGAAATGGCCATTTTTAGCTTAACAGAACATGATACGTTTCATTAGGAAGAAGGCCACTCTTGCCGGTTACAAACACATAAATAAATAACAACGGAAAGCACCCTGCCCCTCTTCAAAAACCTTTTAAGGGATGGTTTTTAAGAGGCGTAAAATGGAATGAAGACAACTCACTCCTAATGAATGTCGATGTCAGCTAAACGTCTTGAAAGTGCCCTTGAAAGCCTGCATAAATAGTTGGTTTTATTTTCAGTAATACTGCTGATAACAAACTGGAAAACATGAAAAATACATGTGACAGCGCTTGTAATAGGAATGACTTCCCAGACCATGTTCTTGCCATTACAGATCCCCATAAGGGCTACACCACAGCAGGCTGTTGCCAGATCCTGCAGCCCTTTCTATCCCCAGGTAGTCCCATTCACTGAGGAAGGACTAGTTCATGAATTAGGGCAGCACATAGCAGTGAACCTATGATAAAAGTAAACAGGTACCACATTTCAATTCCTTGCTGATGGCAAGTGAAATTTATCACTGTGTCTAACCCGGAGAGCTCTTTGGCTGCTCAAAATAGCAAAGAATGGCAACCTCTGGAGAGACCTTTCTTTATTAAATCTTGCACCATATTCTGTGTTAAAGATTTCTTCTGGAGATATAACGCTTCTGGGTTGCAAATGTCCCATATCTAAGTGGGTATCAATACACATTTTCTGTAGCGAGTAAAATATTTTAAGGAGGACTGTAATAGTCTGATTGAGATATTCTGTTAGATGCCAGTCTTCCACATTTTATCTAAACACTAGTTTGTGCATACACACAATGGCAAGAGAGCGACACAAAAGAGAACTGACAATACAGATACTATATGTGACACCAAGTAGATCACAAAACAACTTTCTGGTAGAGGAAATCAACAGGGAATCTGGAATGTCCTCCCGCTGGGTCTACACATGGTATTCTACTCAGTGAATGAAAAACTGGATTGTTTCACTGTAACAAACACAGTGAGCAATGAGAGCCCAGAGCTGCAAAAGTTTTCATTTAATGAACTCGGTAAACTAATCATGTTTCCATAACTCAGTCTGACAGGTTGATTTCCCACCTGAAAGAAGGCAGCTTCTTCGACCTGAAACCACCTACAGAGCTAACCACATGCTCGCTGCTGCCTTTATGCAAGAGACATGACATGCTTGGATACTGATTCTATGATAGGGAACCAGCAGAGCACCGGAATAAAATCAAGCAATATGCCTTGCATCACGCTCCAGTGTGCTTGGGCTTAGAAATATATCTTCAAAAGGGGAAAGGTAGCAAAAAAAGATATCACAAATCTGACGTCAGGGTAATCTTCATTTAGCAACAAAGCTAAAGTCCATTTTAAAGGGTTTCAGAAGAATCAAAAAGGTGGTATTTCAAAGACATATTGTAAAAAGTAGAAATCCATTGTGAAGCTTCTAAAAGCAAAGACAAATATCATCTGGGAATTTTTCATTACTTTTTTTTTTTGTACAGAGAAGCATGGCCAGCTACATAGTAAAATAAGATGTTGCCACTGTTCTTGAAAGGACTAAAAGCTTTGTGAGCTGCGCTGACATCTCACACAAAATTTCCAGAAACAACATTGTTTGAATATCAATTGTATTTAGCTGGTGAAAATCAAGATGCTGTGATTTTCTCCAACTTGTGTTTAGATTTATCCAAAGTTCAGGTTTGTAACCTTCTCCTTAACTCCACACTATTTTTCAATGACAAGTTACTTTCTTCCCCGTTAGAAAAAGACAGACAGAGATGTCATGTCCTCAAGTTAGATCAAAGCTTGGAAAATATGAACTGGCATGACCGGCTGTTCTTTCTATAACAAACTCTATTCATACTTTTTAAAAAATCTGAATTCTGTTCCCTTTCCTTGCCTGAGTTCATTATCTCCTTATTTTTCAGTCTTTATTGTATGTACTCCAGGAGCTCTTGCTATCTACAGCTCTGATTCAGGAAGTGTGTTTAAAGTTGCTTTAATTTAAGCACGTACCTACATCTGATGGAGTAAGGCATATACTTAAGTGCTATTCTAGATGAATGTCTTTTTCCCTCCTCTCTGCCATTTTTATCCCCTAGAGGGTCTTTACCAGGTAAAACACAGATCCAGCTGTGTAAATCCCACTAATTTAGGATTTATTCAGAATGGATCAAGACAATTTTAAACTCCTTACTGCTTAAAAACTCTTGTCTTCTATCATGTTGATATTGCAAACTAGTATTAAATGTAGATGAAAAAAACGTATTCAACTTCTGGTCTTACACAGCTGGAAGTTGAGGTAAACAGCACTGAACTTCCATTGTTAAAGGAAGAAATTAAAAAAGAAGCCTTTTTTGATCTTAGGTACCTACAATCTGGGAAAATAAAGATCCATATTGAAATGTGAAGTGGTAAGAAACTGTAAAAAGCTGACAACTCATTACTGCAGGACAGTACAAAGTTCTGTTTGGAAATCCAAAAGGTATGTGGAAATGCTTCTGTAATTTAAACAGAGTTAGGAGAAGGTGATCTCTTTAAACGCAGCTATTTGATAGCAATATTAACACTTCAATTCTGTAAATT
>KZ506157.1:57285-82961 GCA_002844005.1 Limosa lapponica baueri | reverse complement strand
AAAAAAAAATTATATATGAGAAATCATCTTGGCAAGAGATTAGTTCCTTCAGGCCAAACAGTGCTTCTTGACTTTTTATACAGCAAACGGGAAAATTAGTTAACAAAAAAAAAAAAAAAAAGCAAGTTGCTTGAATGCTTGAATACCCGAAACTTTGAAAAGTCTGATTTTTTTTAGCCCAGGATTGTAGCTAAGAATTCATCTCTGATTTTGTTTACCAACTTTTTTAAGAGATTATTTCAATTTCAAGTCTTCCATTCAATCACAAAAATATCTCAGCTAGAAAATTCTCAGTGGGACTTCCTTTTAAACACGAGGCTCTGGTCTTCCCAGGAAGAGATGACCCTCAGCTGCCATGCCTGTTATTTCATGCTGTACAAGAAATTACAATCTATAAAATTTTAAGGGAAGAAAGGTAATTTTGTAGGACAATTAGTTAAAAAAATGTTACTCTATTACAAAATATGAGTTTAATCCCTCACTGTGATGCTCACTAAACGTAAAGAAAGAGAGCACATAGAGAAAAAAACTACCATTACAGTTTTAGCCAAAATATGATCTTCTGGAATTTCTGTAACACTCTGTGTTCACATTTTGTAAATTAAACAGTAGTTATGAAAGCACGTTGAAATAATGTATCTTAAATCAGAGTTTCCATTTCACTTGGAGTGCTTGTGCTTTGTCAGATGTCAGGGACAGAATGTGGCAATCGGCTGCAACAACATCACAAGTGCACCCAGTAAAAACTCAAACAGTAGCTGTTTGAGAAAAGAAATAAATTTCTCAGACCAAATACTGTACTTTAGTAAAAAACAAAGAAACAAAGAGCTATCAAGATGGCAGAAAAGAAGAAGAAAAAGGCTTTTGATATATTAATGCTGGAAGTGAGCTCTAACACTTACTGGAAACAATGTGATGTTTGGAAACGGGACGGGAGGGCGGATTATTTAAAGATTACAGATTAAAACTAATTTTCTTGTTTGAATCTTCAGTTAAAGGTATTTGCCAAAGACATACACAAATCCATCCTTGGTTATTTTATTTTTTTAAATGGGAGTAAAATTACAGTGGTCTGGATTAGCATCACAGCTGCACTCCCTCAGAACATCAGTGACTCACAGATATGCTTTTTAATGCGGAACACTTTCTTTACTGTTACAGAAAAAAATACGTGATTTCCTGTGTTCTGTGGGAACTTTGGCTTCCTGAGAGCACCATTTAGCTCATTCCCATAAATCTTCCTACCAAATGCAGAAAGCTCAGTAAAACTCACTCTCATACTTAATCAAACTTATTTTATAAGGCTTTTTTCAAACAACATCTAAGTAGTTAAACGAGCTCTCTAGCGTTCACTGCTGCTTTTGGCTCCTGTGTTTTTTAATTCATACGCTCATGTGAAACTGCTGTATTAAAAATAGAAGACAGCAAGTTACCTTCACATATGCTATTATTCAGGCTTTAATTAGACGCATTTTAAAAAAGAATATACAATACTATTTTCCTCAAAGGCAGGCAGCAACCACTTAAAAATTCTCTTCCATTCAGTCACCTTTTGTCCTGTCCATAACTACCAGCTTGTGGTAGGTAGAATGATCAATAATCCATGAAGGCTGAATGTGAAGTCTCAGCATGGCACGTGGCTCTTTCCTCACACCAAGAACTCAGCTGAAACTTAGTCAAGTTGCTTTCAAATAGCACAGTATTTTTATTCCTATAGGTCAGGTCATGTCAGCACTACCATCATAAAACCCTATTCTTAGTAATTTGCAACACAGACAAAAGTGGCCAAATCGCAGAAGTGACTTCGGATACGCAGAAGCAAAGCTGGATTACGAAAGAAATTGATGGCCGTCAACTCACAGCGCTGTTGACAAAGCAACAAAGCTTTATTCCAGATACAAATTTTACAGCACTATTTCAGCAAAGCACTGTAACCTGGAATAAGACACCATTAAGAAAGGGGTTACTCTCTGATTCCATTCAGCCCTCCATTAAAATTTGTAAAGGATGAAGATTATTCTGCCCTGTTTTGTGAGGTACAAACTGGACCTGCACTGAAATCAACATTGCATAGGAAAACTGTAACCATAGGTCAAATAAACAAACATATTTGAAAATAGCTTTTTGCAATTCAAATGTAGACTGCCAAACAAGTACAGAAAATGTGTGAGACTATCAGAAAACCTTTTCATTTCAAGTGATTCAAATTGATTTTGCTCAAAGCAATGACAGAGTCTATTAGCCAACGGAGTTGCCTAAATATAGTTCAGTACTGTAAGAGATGTACAGGAACAAATTTCTAATGCTACATTTAATCCTCTCTTAATTAGGCATGAAACAGAGTTTGTAGTCTTGCTGTGCTTCTCAAGTTCCTTAAATAAAAAGGTAATCTATAACTCATTATAAAAAATGCCCAAAAGAAGACCAAAAAAGAAAGAGAAAAAAAAAGACATTTCATTCTCATGTCCAGTGATTCTCAAGGGAATTTTCATCTGACTCCATGTAAGATGATAACTCATTTACAATAGCCCTAGTTTTAACAGTGAAAGTATCCCATTAGCCCTTTGGATGCCCTGTTGGGACTTCAAACAGCAGGTTTTGTGGTTACGTGCAGGCAACGCTGTGCAATTGTGATGAAAACAATTGTCATATTCTTATTTCACTAAGGAGTCACTTAGCAATCTCAAGTACTGCTCTATGAGCACTGCTGACGAAATGGTCATTTCATTTGTTTATGATAGGATACATTTTTTTTCTTCCCACTCCAAAAAAGATTTTCCTAAAACCTTGGAGGGAGCCAAAGCTTTCGTTATTTAGTACAAATGATTTTTTTCCCAAAGAACAAACCTTATAATTTATTCCACACTCCTCCCCAAAAGACAGATCACAGTCAGTATTTTCAGGAAGAGAAGACATGGCTACGTGAACAAAGAAAACATCAGTAAGTTACTACACATAGATAGCCACTGTAGAAGCATATTCATAAGCTTTGTTGATCCTTTTGGAAAAGGTCAGGTTAGAAGATACATTTTCTTCCAGGGGAGCATTATCTGCTAAAATTAAAGGGTTCACCTGTAAAAACATTAAAATAGATTTCCTCTCTTGAATCCAAGGACAGGGAACATTGCTCAGATTTTCTCTGTTACCTCAGTCATTATCAACTGAGGGATATGCCTAGCCTCTAAATACTTGTACAAGAAAAAAAAGAAAAAGGGAAAAGAAGCAGCAAACAGGAAGAAAAAAGCACAGACCAAGAGTGACCAGAAAAAGCTGTGATGCAAGACACAGCAATCTCACCTAGGAGGTCGAATGGAGTTCCTTCTGTTTTCTACATTATGTGAGCCAACCGTGTTCTCCCATGTAAAGAGAAACTAACTTCTTATTGCAATGCATTCACCAGGATAGGGAACATTAGCTCCTTTTTAGAGATGGAATACTGAGGCTCAAAAAAAAGTATCCAAAACTATCTGAAGAATATGGGAAAGGGATTTGGTAGAGTTCAGGGCTCAAACCCTTGATAACAAAGCACTTTTCTTCTGAAACAACAGTGGCTTGGCTATTAGCACTTCAGCACAAGCAAAAGCGCATAATTCCATGCCATTCCTGGAGTGAGAAGCAGCAGGTTTTGGCAGTGGTTTTTCTGACTCAGCCTAGCATATATCACCAGTGGGAAGGGATTCAAGTGTTTTCCTTCCAGAACTACAGCGATTCTGCTGGCAGAAAAGTTGGCATTTTCGCAAAGCTCTAGATGCAGTGAAAGGCATGAGGACAAATCTCCTGCCTTAAAGGTGCCCTGTTCCAACCGCAGGTGTATAGTTTACACGTGAACATGGTGCACTCACTGGAAGAGCAAGGAATGCAGTTAATGGGTTAAAAGACTCAGTCTGAGGAGCAACAGTCATTAAGATACAATGCTAAAGAATGTTTCAAAAAAACATCAAAAAAGTGGGAAAGGCCACAGAACAGAGATCAACATCGACCAGACAAAAAACAGTGAAGGAAACAACATGGACAATAACACAGATATATCAATCTTACAGAAGAACCTCTTACCAACAGTTTATTAAAACTATTTCTTCCCCGAATGCTCTGAACAGCTTTGTTAGGACAGACGACAGCAGAACTTTCCTTAGCCATAGTTACACCAGAAAACCAGCTGATTAATGGCAGCTCTAATTAGAAAATGAAAGCATGTCTGCAGTACAGTGCACACGTGTTTGATTCAGTATCTCAGACTCTGAATTACTGCCCAGCCATATTATGCATGACACTCAAACACCTCCTTACAGTAAAAAGCATCTCATTCCTATGGCCGTCCTCTTGTCTTCCATACCATCACACCAACTCCCCAGGCCCTGAAAGCTCAACGCAAGGAGCAGTTGTAAGAAGGTAAGTACAAAGGAAGAAGAGGAATGATATAGCTAAGAAACAGAAGCATTGATTGTGCCATGATCTGACCATCCATGTCATGTAAAAGTTTTACTGTCTCACGTTTTCTCCCCACTCTGCTTTATTCGAGTGGGAAGGCTCAATATGTATCTAATGTACCTAAAGAATATCAGTCACCAAGAAAATGAAGGGAAACCAAAAAGGTTGTATCAACTGGAAGTAAAAGGGATTGAAACTACAGGGAAAAGATTTAATGAGTTCCTGGAAAAAGAAATACATACGTGAGACTGACATCTCTTAGACCCTGGAATAACTTCTCAAAAGAGATAACGGAACTCAGCACTTTGGATCTATTTAAGGTAGGATCAAGCGAAGTACAAAACTCTATGTACTGCAGGGAGCAATCAACACTGAAAGAGAAAGACAGAACCAGTAGGTGGTCTTTCATCTTTAGCTCAGACATTTCTAGATTTGTCATTAGAAATTTTTGCTATGGATTTCCTTCTTCTACTTTTTTTTTTTTTCTTTAATCATTAGAACGACTGTGAAGCAATTACAAGGGAAATCCTTAACACTAAAAGCATGCTAGCCTGTTTTTGAATGGCCTTCATAGCTTCATTTCATTTAGGAAAATACTAAAATGTCTAAACATAGTCGCTACAAATGTATATTACCAAAACATAATCTTGACAATGCTTCTTTAGAAAATTTCTTAGCATGGCAAAATAAATAAATCTCTCTGAAGAACATTCCTCACCTGTTTGAACAAAGAGGAAAGCTGATATTTGGAGGATCTGTGTTCAGTCCTGAGTAGCTGTTAAAAATAAGGCTGTATGAAATGCTTCTGTCAAAATGCAGACCACATAACCCTTATGCAATCAGAGATTTTCTCCAACTTGGTTTCTGGTTTTATTCAAGGATTTGGACCAGTTTTATGAAAGATCTTGAAACTAGTCTAATAAATGACTTCATATAAAAAGTATGTCCTACTTTCATACCAATGTTTCTGCATAACCACTGAAGACAGAGAAGCGCGACAGAGGTGCAGAATCAAGGCGTGCAAGCAGTGAAAACTGAACACTTTGATTTTTCACATTCCTGACCGATGAGGCTTTGGGCAATTCAGTTTATCTGTAAAAAGAAACCAGCTGGAATCCAGAAAGAAGGCCTCTGGTTTTTGCACTTAGGGCAAACGCAGAGCACTGGCGAACAGGACAGTCCTGTGAGCCGGCCCTCCTCTCTGACCTGCAGGTGCCACAGTCCAACAGGTAACCCAGAGGCTTCCTCCAGCTGCCAGGCAGGACACCTGCCTCTGTCTGCAGCCATGCATCCCTGAAGGGAAAGAAGGAGAGGGATGGCTGGGGCTCCATGTCCCAGAGCAGGGAGGCTTACTGAAAGAGTGTGAGGCTGAGGCAAGAGGAGGAGACAGGACAGCATCCCAGCACAGTGCGGTACCCACTTTGCTTTCCCAGGGTGACTTATTTAGACTGTTCTCTAATCAGAAATGGGTACAGATCCACATCACAGGTCTGATCTAAGAAGCTTAAAAAAAGTACACAGGCCTCAGGTAAAGTCCAAGATAACAGCAAGGAAAGTTTCACCAAAGCTGCAAATAAAGATGAATCAAACCCCTTAAATACAGGCAGTGCCAAACAGAATGGAATGTGCTTGCTAAACACAAATGTCAATCACAAAGCAGATCTTCAGGTTGTGACACCACATTACAAGCAAGTATATTTTCCTATTATTTGTCATGGAAACTTTTGAAAGCATTTTGAATTTAACCAATACAGGTTAAGTAACACTGTCTAGCTGATATCCTCCCTGTGACTGGTGCATCAAGGCCTGAGCCCAGCAGTTCTTGACACTTATTTCCTCTTCTATCATTCCCCTCTGATTTCCAGTGGGAATTGCAGTGTGGTTGCTCATGCTGTGCATCTCAGGAGTATTTGCTGACTCCTCATTTTTTTAATGACAATATCCCAAGGGCCCAGTAAGCCTATTTCATAGATTCATAGAAGCTGGAGATGGAAAAGACCTAGGTCATCCAGCCCATGCCTTCCCTTCCCCTCCCTCCTTCCCTGTTTGGCCAGTATATGATTGTTTCCTTCCCTTTTTGCTGGCCCAGTAATGTCTGATTTATCCATTGCATAAAATAACCACAGATAATTAATTACATGCTTTCAGTGAATATATAGAAAACTGCCTACCCAGAACTCAAGCTCCCACACCAGCAGAGAGACGACTGAATTCATTTACAAAGCAAACATTAATGTTGCTCACCAGCTCCTTAAATTACTTCTGGAGGCCTTGGAACATTTTCTGTAACTTTCAGAATTTGGCTTTCTGAGGATAAGGTTACTTTTTCCCACTGATCCGGTTTGATTTCTATTAATTTTCTGCTACATGTTTTACTCAGTTTCATTTACAATTTAGTTACCGAAGAAAAAGAGCAGTCTCAGGGTCTGGGATTTGTTTTTTTTTTTTCTTTCTCCTCAGCTTATACCAGCAAGCCTGGCTGTGTTGTAATAGCAAGAGAGCATAAATTGTGTCTAATAATAATATCTAAATAATAACTGAAGGAAAAGGATGTAGGGAAAAGAGTTTCACTTAAGAAAACCCTCATTTGGCATTTTGTTTTAAATATTTTTTAAAGGTCAACTACTCTTGAAGGACTTTAAAGGTTGAGTAGGAGGATCTCAGTCTCTGAGCAAAATAGAATATATCATAAGGTAGTGAAGCAGTGCAACAACGTTATGCATGGAGAGTTTGACAAATTACAAGGTCAGTGATCATCATACTTCACCTGCTTCATTTTTGCACTTACTATTTAAGCTGCATATTGCCAAAAATATACAAGCTCTCTTACATTTCTTTTGCTGCTTCACACATAGTCACTTTCTCTCTCCCCCATGGACATATCAGTCAGGAATACCAAAGCCACAGTATATTTGATTCACAGTTTGCTACAAAGGTGCCCCCGACTTTCTTGAGAGAGGCACCTTTCCCTTCCTCAAAGGTACAACAGAACAACTGTAAAATGAGGCAAACCAGCAAACACCTACCTACATCCTATGTTTTCAGCAAGCTCTGTTCAGCACAGGTATTATCTGGTCATACCAGAAGACACAGACTGTATCGATACATTCTTCAGTGTCCAGCAACGTGTGCCCTGCTTTTGGCTCTAGGTAAGCATTTTTAATGGCTAGGGCAATTTTCATTCCAATCCTGGGGAAACAAATCCATTAGTGCTGACCTGGAGCTATTAATTCTGCCTGCAGTTAATGGGGAATTTCCCAGTTAGCAGCTGCCCTCAAGTCTCATTCCACTTCTTAACTCCCTTGCATGATTTCCTCTGTCGGTCTTTGCCTCCTTTCCTGCTTCTTCCCCCACCAGTCTCCTGAATCCAACTCTAAGACAGCATGAAAACAGCATGAAAACAAGCAGGTAAACTGAAGTATATAAGAGCATTAAAAAAATTAATACCCATATTGTTCTTTCTCATGTTTCGGCCTTTGGTTCATTTTCTGAGGAAACAAGAAGTAGATAACCCTCTGAACAAGAGGATGGACTTGCACAGATGTTGGGGAAACTTCTCACAGTCCAGCAATTTGAAGGACTGTACAAGTAACCTGAAGAGCAACCAGAGCACTCTCAAGAAGGCATGCTTCATTCTCTTTGCAATAATAAACAAAAATTTGCTGCATCTGTGAACTCTTTAAGCCACACAGAATAAAATTTGTATAAAACAAATCATAATACATAGAGGAAAGGTGACAACAGTAGGCTGATTGACAGTAGGTTAACAGATCAGTTCCTGTAGTGTTAGGAAAAGGCAACACTCCTCTTAGGATGTCACGTCTCCAAAAATAAGCATGACCATTTGTGAACTGGGGGACTGGTCTACATCTTATTAAAATAAGCCATGTCTTCTGCTGTACCCTTCAAGCCTCCAAAGGAGAAACAGCTAACAGTAAATTGGGTTTGGACCAATGACTTCCCCAAAAAGACTGACAGAAGAACACATATGCATTGACTGATCTATCTCTTGGTCTTATTTTCATTTTCTATCAAGAAAAGCATTACGTATATAGTTTTGCATACAGGCCAGTGACAGTTTAAAAAAAATAAAAATCTTACTGCCATTTAGGTGTACAAAATACTTTGATACCTCAAAGATATGCTTAATGCATCTGAACATTCCTTCACATCCTTATTTCATTCAAATCCCTTAAAGGACTTTCAAATCCAGCTCTGAAGCTGCCTAGACCTTAACTGCAAACTGCTATACTTTAGTGTGCCTTTGACTGTAAATGTACTTAATAGGAAAGCACATTTGGAGGGTTTGGGGTGGTGGTAATGATAACACAGCCACTATCAGCCTGTTTGAGGATGGCAGGGGCAATCCGTGAGCCCCTGTGATCTTTACCAGTATTTTCTAATGATATTTTTGAAATACTGATATCCAGCCCTTCAAGCTTACAAGCTTTTTGACTTCAGAATTTGAAAATCTTAACACCCCAAGCCCACGGTTTGGGATGCTATCATTGCATACAGTGATCTAGACTTCCTCATTTTTTTTTTGTTAACGTAAAACATGGATGAAAGGCCCCATGGAGTTCAGATTACCATAAATTCAATTTCCTCAACTGTTAAAAATAAACAAGATACATACACCATGTGCAGGCTTGTTTTGAGGACAGTCTTGCCTTTTAAACAACTGAGATGCAGAGTAGGATAACAGCCATTGGTTTTTAAATGCTACTGGAAAGAACAGCTGAAATCCAACTATTTCTTAAAGATACTCACCTAAACATTCCCTAAACATACAGACCAAATTTTTATGATTTGCACTTTATGCTTTTTGGGTTTTTTTCCTCCTGAGAATCTCCTTGCTATCAGCAAGGGCTTTTGAAGCTCATTCAAAACCACAAATATTTGGAAGTGCAGCTTGTGCCCTACTAATCAAGGCAAGTGCTTATTTATAACATCACTGCTTGACTCAGTAATCTCCCCAAAAGCCTCCCCTCTTTTCTTTATAGGTGAGACCTGAAACTGGCCTTTATTTTTAATACACCATGAAACCAGGACCTGATCTCTCCCCATTATACATAGGGTCATTTCTGAAACACATTCTCCTTTTGATGAATTCAATCCATGCTACAGCTCTCAAGAGACTAACTGCAGTTAGAGCATGATCATAGCAACTAAGGCTTACTCTGAGTCCTTAAAAGTTTTGGTTTTTTTTTTTCCCTCTCTCTCTCTTTGTTTGGAAGGGTTTTTTAATTCCCTTCTTTCTTAAAGAAAGTGGTGGGTGAAAGGAATAAAAAGTATTCAAACTATTATGTGATGGTAATTGTTCTTATTTCATAAGCCTGAAAATCCTCTTTTTTCATATAATAAAACCCTTTCAGATCCTCTGAGCACAAATGTACTGGATTAACTTCTGTTGTACACCTCAGGAATCTCTAGGCCAGAAGAGGTGACATTAGCTTCCACAAGAAAAGTCTCCAGAAAATAATTTATGGTTATTCACATGGGGAAACTGCAAAATCTTCCAAATATGCAAGCATGCCAGCAACTCCTGCTGGGATCAGGAGTATCACTTGCAGCACTGCTTTAACCACCATTTCACCTCCACACTTGTCAATGCATAAATCTTTCATTATCGCTGGGAATAACTGAATGACACCTGGGAACAGTATTGAAGGAAGATTTAAAAACACCCTAAAGACTCCCACGTTTCCTTAAACCAGATGAATTTGAGAGGATATTTATCCAAAATATTACGGTCAGGTTCATCTTAAATATATTCATTTTATGTTCAGAGCATTCTTGAAATGGCATAAGAGATAAAGGAGCTCATGCCCTACAGTTAATGAACACAGTACTGTAATTAACGTGGATTTAATATTTCATTAGCGACACCGAGAGCCCACATAGAGAGAAACCATTGTTCTCACATCAAAATACATTTTAACTCTGTTTCTGAATAAGAAGACATCAAACTCATTCGGTTTCAAAAACTAAGCTTCAGGTTCACTCTGGCAATTTACTTGAGGCAGTAACTGCTAAAGTCGGGCTGTGTACTACTGTGGAGTTTACTGGATTAATGCTTAGGACATTAAACAATTTAGGACCAACAATCTTATGGCGTGGTTCAATCTTCTTTCCAATGTGACATCTGAAGTGTGCTTTGTGAGAAGAGTATACCCAAATTATTTAGATTATATTTCAAATCTCATCCATATATCAATCCTATACAATCAGATTAGGCAGCTTTCCTCACTCTTGCAAAAATCCTGGTTATTTAAATTTTTGTCACCATCTAGCCCAGTATATTTAAAATATAATAAATTTCTGTTCTCAGGAATATATGACAAACATACATTAAAAGCTAAGGATATCACAATCTCAGTGTGAGACTATCAAAGTTTTTGAAAGAAAGGTCTAAAATAAAAACATTCATGTATTTTATGACTTTTTTTTTCAATATATGGTTTTTGGACCACTTTAAAATACTCTGCAGATGTTACTTAAGAAAAGGAAGCCCGCAGCCTTTTAGTTTAAATACACTATACGGATATTTGCTTTTCCAATGGGAAAAAAAATAATCAGGATCTGAAAATCAAAAACAAATGCTGAAAAACATTAATTCATGCTGTTGCAAGATTTCTGCATTATGTTGGGCTGGTAAAAAAAAATTGAGGATGCAAGGTATTCAGGAAAGCAACCCATCTGTCTCCCTGTGTTTATAAGTTATCTAACTGTTAAAAGCACACTGAGTGTCAAAGTAATAATTAATAAAATGATAACTGTCATTATCATTAATAGCAAAAATACTACTCTATCATACAAATACATCATCTATATATCTCAAAGTAGATCGAACATATGTGCTTTTACATTTAAATAATAATATATGATGGCGTTTCAAGTACAAACCCTTATCTCCACATACTTGTAAGCCATTCCGTTAAATCTGTGACAGATACTGGGATGAACCCACATGGGGCCTTTATGAATGCACTGTGTGTGCATTGCTGGTCTTATTTTTAATTTTTATTTAGGTTCACTAAGTATCTTTTCTTATAGCTGTGATAAGCAGGCAAAAGCTGGGAAGGTTGCCCTTCGTGGTTCTGCCCACCAAATGTCCCTCTAATAGCAGCCACTGATAATTCCCACACGTCACATGTCCTTCCCAAATGACAATCCTAGCCCAGCCGGGTCACATTTCTGTAGTTTACTAAGCTGATGGCTGAGGGTATATCAAATCCATTTGAAAAAATTCAAATACAATTAAACAGATCAAGAGCCTAACAGTTTGGGTCAGTCATGAATATGCTCACAGGGAAAAAGTGAATGCATTCACCTTTATTTTTTAGCTACCTCCCATCTCACGTATTGATAACTCATTTGAGTATTTGCTGCTGACTGAATATTCAGCTCAAGGTAAAATTTCAAATGTACAGATTTATATTTGCCATGCTTTGTTACAGTTGAGTTAGCATGTATGATATAATATGTTAGAAAATACTTCATACTGCCATTTTAAAATGTCTTTCTGTTTTTCATGCCACAACTTTAAAGAAGGTAAAACACCTTTGTTACCAGGTTTGCTCTAACCTACCTTCCTTCAACAGAAAGGAAATCTCACAACAGTTTTAGAGAAATTGTTATATGTGCATATATTTAAACATTTACACATATACATTCATACACACACGTGCACACACAGTATAATATTTTAGCAATTAAGGTATTTCTAAAGGGATGCTACATGAGACTATTCCCCTGGGTTTTTTTTTGCTCTGTCCAGACAAATAAATAAATGAATGCAGTACAGTGTGAAGATGGGAGATACACTTATTAATGCATACATTTGTCCTGAGCCTTCAAAGAATTAAAGTGACCTTCAAAGCCGATCAGATAGAGCCACAGTTGTATTTCTACTAGTCACAGAACCAATAATGAAAGTTTACCATCCCTGCAAGTTAGACCTGCTCTTTCTGCTTCAATTTTTGTCAGAAATAATCTAGATGACTCTGTGCTATTAGGTATGAACTGAGTCCCTAAACAGATCGATCTAAATTTTATTCAAAACAGAGAGCCAAACCATGGTCCTCTGGGAGAAGCAAAAGTCAATGGAAATCCATCCATGAAGAGATAAATTTATAAGTGAAACATTTATGCATAACTCATAATTGCCTAATATCTGTAGCCTGATACAGACTAATGGCAGTAGATTTTTTTTTTTTTAATCAGGGGAGCATTTAGTCAAACAATTAGTCAATATTTGGTCAAATGTTATGACAATAGGTTTGTTTCAAATCCGGTTGTACCTTTTCAGTTGGTCAAATGACTCTCACATCAATTCATGTGTTCTGTTTTATGCTCAGACAGGTACAAACTTGAAAACTTCACTAGGTACCTAAATTAAATTATCTTTAAAAAAAAAAAGGAGTTTTTTCTTTTAAAATTTTTTTTAAAAAAATAACATTCCATAGAATCACATGGCTTAACTCAGCTACTACTTCATTGAAGTTTTCGTATCAAAAAAATGCATGTCTTCTTGAAGCTGTTTTTTCTTGACTAGAGTGGGCCGGCTGATGTTTATCAGGCAAGTATCACACCTTTTTTTGCGCTTTTAACCTATTGCTTTAGTGGAAGTTGAAAACAATTTATACCTTACTGTTTCGTGGTCTAATTGCACATCTTGCATTGAAATACACCACAAATGTGTTTCAGAAAGCAACTGAGATAAGTAATGTGCTGTGGTATCTACCATTTTCTCCTTCTGTCACAGGAAAAAATAGAGAGGAGCTGATGAAGAACTCGTGCATCTTGTCTCACGTGTTACCATTTGACAGGAACAGTTTCCAGAAAATGACCTCCCTACAATACAAGCAATGCTGTGAAGGAGATGACTACTTTTGAGGGTTTTGTCTCATTTTGTTTTAATGTCAGATTTATGATGTATTCCTCTACAGAATACTTCATAACACTGAGCATTTAGGGGTCCTTTTACTGTTGCCTGAACTGTTTTTAACTTGTTTGCCATGAAAGAGGCTGTAGCCTGCACAGGGTAGAAAGGAGCAGTGCACAGCTTCCAAATGTCTGCTGCGGCTTGTCTAAGTGACTTACCTGAGCTACATAAACATACCTTTCCTGAAGAGGCTTCTGAAGTGCTATATGCCAGCCACAAGCCACAGTAAGGACCAAATTATCCATTCCAAAAAGCCAATTATTTTTTCAAATGTTTCCCCGTCCAGACCAGCATATAACTTAGTATATTACTCCTAAGCATTCAAAACAACGACGTTGTCCCTCAAGTATTTAAGTGCATCGAGACACCTGCACCCCAGAGGGCAACAGCAGATACCGAAGATTAACACCAAAGACTGCTCACCGAGGCTTCCCTCACGACCATCCTACTAATGTGTTATTTTATCAAGCTGTTACACTTTCCTCCTTAACCTGAAGCGTGAGGAGGAAGCCTGTCCCCGGTGGGGCTGACAGAGGGACCCCTGAGCCTTCGCTTATGTTCAGATGTCAGTGTTGCCCGTGCAGCTGTCCTGCCCTCTGAGGGATCAGCTGGCTGGAAGGGGACAGACACGAGACCTATTAGCACCTCCACAGCTCAGGCCGGTCTGTCTGATTACAAATTAATTGAAATTAATTAATTTTTAATTTCACACTAACCTCAGCTATTATAAATCAAGCCAACCAGGCCAGGGAAACATTCACTGAAATATGAAACTGTCTGTCAAAGAAGCGCCTGATCACAGGTTCAACTTCAGTAATCTGTCACTTGAGAGACAAGAAAGAAGCAAATTACTTTTCACAGAAGTTATTAGAAAATATTGCCTTGATTAATTATGCTGTTTCAGAAAGGGCACAAAAGGAAAAAAATATTATACCCGTTCTGAGCTCTGTAGGCCAGGGTCTGGTATTCCAGCCAGATGAATGGTTTAATCATCTGGAAAATCTATTAAAAAAAAAAATTAACCTTTTTTTTTTTTTCCAAATGAAGGAGTAAAACTCCTTTTACACAATAAAAATAATGAAAAATAATAGAAAATATTAACACCCCTCTATCTATGCAAGTAATATCTAGGCTCTTCACTGATGTTTTTCTCTCTGTCCTCAGACTTCTCTACCATAGCTCTAGGGAAAAGGAAAAGATCTTACTTTGAGATATTGACAGGTTTGATAAAGATTCAGTTGATATCCTTCTTCCTGCCTTCTGGTGCTTCGTTAACATGAAGCAGTTACCTACCAAATACATCTCTACAACAGGAGCCTGCTTCAGTTCCATCAGAATTAAATCTCATCCAAGATACACCACCTCCTCACATCAACAAAATTCATGGGCTAGAGGGTCTTGCTTGCTTTTTAGTTTTTGAAGCTTGGATCTATTGTGTTGGAAGTGGTCTGGTCTGACCACACTGGAGTGAACGGAAGAGAAACTACTTTCATAGGCTCAGCGCATAAACCTGAGTTGGACCAAATATTATCCTTTTAATATTCATATATTAGGCACTACTAAGTGATAGTATAAGAAATATGGCACTGAATATGATGTATTCAGTGTACACGTAAGATATGACTTAATTTTAGACAAATAGAAAAATGGGACTGAGCCCAAAGACCTCCTACACTACTTTTTTCTCTACTCAACATGCATTTTGCATTCATGTCTACTTATTCTGAATGCCAGTTTGCTGCAAATAAGATTACTTTGCTTCTTAAGGATAAAATTTATAGCCAATATCCTTACAAATGTAAGAACTACTATAAGAAGTACTGTACCAAGTAAGGCCAAACCTCCACCGAGACTTCTGTACTTACTGGAGACCATCTCTCTAACTGCCTCTCTAACTGCCTATGCCTGACAGGAGTAAAGCAACAATACAAATGTTTTGATGCTTCCTCAGAATATTTTCCTAGACTTCAGCTATTTGTGGTAAAGGGATATCCTGAGCCAAAGAAGATGCCTTTGCATTTAATAACTTTCAACAGATTTTTCTTCAATCATTTTTATACAGTCATTTTTTGAATCCATGTATGTTTTCAGCATCCACAGTGTCTTACAGTAAGCAGTCCTATAACTTAAAGTGCAATAAGACAATGATAAAACAGGTTAAAGTAAGGAAATAACTACAGATGTCCTCTAGAAATATGACAATAAAACCACTGTTCCATACTCTACCGTATTATGCATGGTTATGAAATGCACTTGCACACATTTGCACTGGGCTGTTTATAAAGGTGCTAGTTGAAGTATAGGAAGTTGGAGGGGTGTAAAACATTTACTGTGATTATTTTCTGTATCATGTCACCTGCAAAACTGAGAGTATTTACTACTAAGAATGTAAATTTCCTGAGATTGAAAGCATCAAAACAAGAAAACTTCTAAAAATCAAGATCACTATACGGCTGTTCAGCACTTTAGCAGGTATAGATGGAAAGGACCTGACTTCCTTTTTTCTCTATATAAGAGAAATGTGGCAGTTTTATAACCTTAACCCTGGTCCTCCTAGGATAGGAACAGAAGATTCAGTGGAAAGAAGGGAATTTTCTCTTTCCAAGGAGATAAAACTCTTACATCAAGTTTTGTTGGCATTAGTATTTAATTTTAAATTTAAGAATCAATGACACTTTTACTAATGGCACCAATTATGTCAATTTAAAACTATGATACTTTTAAGAATAGAGAAGTCATCCCTGATTGAATTTTGCTCCACTTCTTCTTTTGAAAGAGATTGTTTCAGTAGGAGAATTCAATATCTGAAGCAGGAAACGTATTTCTTTTTCAAAACCAGAATGACTTCAGAGCTACTCAGACATATAAGATTATAGCTGATTGGAAAATCCTTCACCAAACAATTTTCTGCTCAAAAATACTGTTACATCAAGATTGAAATCCCTTCTCAAAACTGACAAGATGTGTGCATGTGCATACATATTTGGGTGACTGTGAGAAAGTAAATCAACAATCTATGCTTAAGCATACAAATCCAAGAATGTCATCCTAAAAATAGGGTTATTGGAAGCTTACCATCTGGTATTTCAAAAATACTCATTTTTTGAGTGTGTTTAAATCATGGATTCTGATATTCTAACCTGTTTCATATTCCATACATACACTAGCCCCACATTGTCAGCTGGAAACAAACATTGAGCTGTTATGACAGAATACGCATGAGGCACGATCCTTCTGTATGGATAGGAGAAGAGAGAGTTGAAAGACTGCTCACGGCTGCATATGATATTTCAATAAAATTATTGTGCCCTGCACCTTTATAAACAGCCCAGTGCAAATGTGTGCAAGTGCATTTCATAGCTGTGCCAGTTACGTACCTGTATGCTACATGCATGTAAATACGGGCACAAACACTCAAGATAGGCACAAACTGCTAAAAAGCTCTGCTCTGAAATGCATACATACAAGCAAACTTAGACACTCAAAGAACCCTCACTGCTGCCAACAAACTGCTGGGATGAGCAAGATTACAAAAGTTCAGTGAACTGGGACCCATATAAGCACCACAACCCTTCACTGAAGGCGTACATTTAGCTACTGGGCAATTACTCAGAAAATTCACTGCCAAGAAGTAATTAAAAAACAAACAAACAAACAAAACCCCAAGAATTAACCTTTTTCAATATCATCTTTTTACGGGCTTTATGTTACATATCCTAACTTTTACATTCAACTTATTTTATTTGATTCCATTTCCTCTTGAATGATTGATTTTTCTTTGTACAAAATACCTAAACATAAACATAGGAAGGTTATAGACAAAAATAATAGGAATAAAAGACAGGCTATATTGTCAAAGGAAAACATGAAAAGTAAACACTATGGTTTTTTTCACAAGCAGCTATGAATCCACCATTAGGATGAGAGGAAGATATTATTTCATGTCAGAATATGGATGTCCACTTATGTGAGGGAGGAGGGGACATAAAAATAATTATTCTTGTATTTTGTATCAGCAAAGTACTCCAAGGTATTTTTACCTCCACAATGCTTTCCTGGTAAAGAGTGGGTGATTTAGGTGGTTGGTGGTGTTGTTTTTTTAAAACTGTCCACGATAATTTTTTTCATCTCTATATCTTTGAAGAGTAGCAGCCTGGAGAACACAGTACCTGAATTAATAATAGAATCATAAAATCATTTAGGTTGGAAAAGACCTTTAAGAAATAATACCTTTGATTTGAAACTTAACCTTCAAAACCAAAGTCCAAGTAATGTATCTGCAAAAAACCACAAAATATGAGACCCTTCACTAAACTTTTAATTTTGTAGAATATGAATTAGGAATAAGACTTATTACATTCATATATAATTTACTAAGCAAATAAAAGCAACACCTCTTCTGTAACTCACTAGGCAGATGAACTATGAAAGTTAAACCTTAAGGAAAGCCATTTTAGGAACAGCAAAAGCCAGCTCACTTTTGTTGCAAGGGGCTTTCTCATATGATTTCATCATTTCATAGTGATACTACGTTTGTGCTCCTTCATTCAATACGGGAAAAAAAAAATAAATCTCATTTCTGATTTGTTTCAAGCTAGATGTCTTCCTCCCCTGAGAAGGTTTTAAACACACATTATGAGCTCGGTCTAGTAATCATTCAAAGCAAAATTCTGACTCAAGCCTGCAAGAACTTTGTCTGTGCAAGGACCACAGGCTTGGCCTCTTGCGAATACTTTCACTTAATACTGAAAGGCTTCATTGTTTACTGTATTACCAGAACATGCATATGTGCTTATAAATGGGAGGCATTTATCATTCTCAAACAGTGATGAGGTGGCCACGGTTCATGAAGTAAGCAGAGAGATGAGACTCAAGAAATCTGGGTTCTGTTTCTGTAACTGGGTGACAGATTTATGTGACTAAGGAACTGCATCTTTTCCTATTTTAATACTCTATTTGTAAACTGTAGATGATATTTTATTATGCGGCAGAGTGCTTTTAGATTAATGAATTAAATTCCCTGATTGATCATTAAACAAAGAGACTTCTTCGCAAATATAATCATCAGCACAATGAAATATGAATGAGACACTATTCCATGAGATGCAGGGGAAGCAGAAAATCTCTCATTTAACAGGGCTAAAGTATTTCCATAACAAAGTTGTGTTTTCGTACATCTTCACTGAAAGACTGTTTTCTACAACCACCAAATTTCGTGGCCTTTGCATGTAAGTCCAATTTTACTGTATTTACCAAATAGAGAAAGTAAAGAAAATAAGTATATAAGTAACTTGAGCCCTCACAGGGACGTAGGCTCTCATGACTCTTTTGGGGTGTAGTATATCCACTCCTCTTTGAGTGGCCATGTACCTCAAGTTCTTTGAGTTTACAGATGTTTTCCCTTTAGCAGCACCTGTACAGCGCAATTACTGCCTGCCCCTTCCTATGGGTCACACTGGTCTCATTACAGCCCTCTCCCCAGGACAGAGCTCCAGCGTGCCTGGGACCAAGGCAAGCCCAAGGCAGGACTGCACAGGAACGCAGCACATCAAGAAAGAGCTCTCACTACTGAGAACTGACTTCTTTAATGTGCACGTGTGAATGCCAAAGCATGCAACGTGCAATCAGGTCTGAAAAACGGCAAACTGGCTGTTTCTGTACCAGGACAGATGTGCTTTCCGAACACTAACAGAAGTTGCACTGTGGTTATCTTTTTGTACACTTTAAACGAGAATAGAACATGGTGGAGGAGGTCAGAAAGTAATAAGCAATGCTATTCGTGGAGAGTCACCTTCCCCTACAAAAATCCATGGGGGTATATTTACCAGAAATGCTAGAAACACTGATTTTCCTGAATGAAGAAGATGAGCTGCACCTAGCCAGTTCCTGAGCATCGTTTGAATCCAGGTGTGATAAGAAAAGGTCGTATCAACAGTGAAAAAAACCTATGCAGCACTGGTGAGCTACACAACCACTGGACACTGAAGAAAGAAAAGGGAGGAAAAAAGGGAAATGGGCATAAACACAAGAAAGAAGGCAGGAAGCAAATAAAAAGTAGGTTATGAGGCAAAGTCACAGAGGAGCTTGCAGGAGAGCCCAGAAGATCTACCCTGAGGTGAAGGTGGGAATTCAGGTGTGGAGTAGGAGCAGAACATTGCATAGCATGGGAGCCCGGCACCCTCGACTGGCTGGAGCCATCACCTTCAGCTGTCCAGTGACCCGCAACAGCTATATGCATACAGACAAAGTATTAGAAAGAGCCTTCATTTTTCCCCCTTCCAAAAAGGGGTGAAATCCTGTATTAAACTTGCTTGCGTGACAACACTCTGATAAGGGAAGTAGTCCCTTTCACCTGTGCAATCAGCAGTTGTGGGGATGTGATTATCCAGGCTCACCTCACCACAGATGTCATCCACCCACCTCCCCAGAGGATCCTGGGGCAGCTTTGTGCCTGCTGCCACCTCACATGTGCCACAGCACTGGAGGGGACAAAACTGCAGGGTGAGTACCTCGGCTCAACAAATCTAGCAGGAGCTGGCATTTGAGGGAAATCAGAAAATCACAGAATCGTTTTGGTTGGAAGAAACCTTTAAGATCATCAAGTCCAGCTGTTAACCCAGCACTGCCAAGTTACCACTAAACCATGTCCCTCAGCACTACATCTACAGGTCTTTTTAATACCTCCAGGGACGGTGACTCAACCGCTCGTATTTCAGAACGAAAGAAAGTGTGAGCAAGAGACTGCAACTTAAAGAGAACATTTCAGCTCTCATAAAGAATACATAACATTTGTGAACAAACCTGAGAACTATAAAGTATTAACAAAAGCCACCCATTTAGATCATAATAATTTACTGCATTATTTGAATAACTACTTTTAAACAGTACTCTATAATGAATTATGGGGTTTCCTCAGCATAAACCAGACTAAAACAGCTGTTAAAAAAAAAAAAAAACCGAATCACAGTACTGATTAAGCCCAGCAAACAAACATTTTTTTGGCTACAGACACTAGAGCTGCTAGAGGGTTTAAATAACACTAATACTTAATTTCCGCAACAAGTTTTTATTATTTTCACTGCCTATGCCTCGGTAGCTAAGTCTCTAAAATAGAGTTTTAAAACAGATCTCCCACATTTCAAAGCGTTAATTATTATTTTATACCAAGGTTTGTCTCTCTTCATCAATTCAGTTAAACTCATGCAAATTTAATTTCTTTTTGCATCAGTACCATGTGTTTTTAGATGAAATGTGTAACACATATTAGTTGCTTTTTAACATACCTTGCATTAGGTGAAATTCCTCAGTTGCAAGTTTTGTTACTTGGCATTACTGACAGCGCAATCTATTACACGGCAGCAGTGGCCTCCGAGCCAAGTACGTCCCCTGGTCACTAAGCTGAGTTCATGCAGACTGCCAGCGCCAGCATGGGGTCATCTAGCCTGATCCAGCAGCTTCTGTTCAGGTTAAGATGGAGCGTCCCACGCTGGGACAAGTAGCCTCTTCAGGCTTCACCCCCATGGTTTCCATATGTTTTCAAATAAATCTCCCTGTTCTGTGTTTTATATATTACTCTCACAAGACACGCAAAGCGGGTAAAGGCCAAACTTTCAGTCCTTCTCTTTGTGGGATATATCTATGTATTCATACATATCTGTACAGAGATATATGTGTAGGTATGAGAGAGAGAAAATACATATCAAGACAAAAAGAGGGAGAAAAGGACAGTTTTTCTTTTAAGGCATTGAAAGGACTTATTTGAACCAGAAGACCAGACCCAAAGCCCTCAGGCATGCTGGAAATGCAGTCCTGTGACTGTAGTAATCTATGCAAATTTCTAAATTATAGGAAAGGAGCATGAGAGTTGCAAACCATTTCAATATATTGTTAATTGAAGCATTTTTCATGCACCTAGCTATAACGAAACTGTGATCACAAGGAATCTGTAAAATAAAAAAAAAGCAATAAAAACAAAGCCTTCAGGTTATTGTCATTCTTCTGTAACAAGAGATGTGAGGATAACTAGTGATATTTTTTGTAAATGATAGTAAATATTTATTTTTTAAAAAGCCTTGATATACAAACATTCCATTAAGTTTCCTACAAATATCCAGTATACATAAAGCTGGCAGAATTGGACCCTGAATTACAAGACTTGTAAAAACACCAGTGTGTGCATAGCTATCAATATTCTAACTTAAGTTTCAGCTGGACCAAATTACATTCACCAATACACTATTACTGCAAATATTTGTGCTGGTGAAGCTCAGCTCCTGCTTTTTTTTAAGACACTATTTTTACATTAGATACTTGCTAAAGAATCTCTTTAACTACTTATTTATTAAATTGATCATTTGAAAGTTGGATTCCATCTATTAGCAAAATCACATGGCCAATTGATTTTGTTTTTTAATTGAATAACATGCACTTAAAATTAGTATCACACAAATGTTACATATGTCACCGAAATGTTTATAAGTTCATGTTGATATTAGTTATAGAGGCTAGCCAGCTGAAATCTAAAAGAATACCACTTTACTATTAGGTCACTGACTGTTCTGTATTTTAAATTACAACATAATACAAAGTGGTTTTGAATGACTGACAGAGCTAAAAATCTTCACTAGGTAAATTGGCTGAGCAATCGATTCATTCCTAATTTTGCAGATTTCATAATCTGATTTGTAAGGTACTTCACAAATACAAAAAGAAATTTATTCACTGATTTATTGTACTGCTTTCCCTAACTGTATAGTGATCTGTTGCTACTTAAGAGGAATAGCATTTTATCAAAAAGCCATATGTTCTCATCTGTCCAAGAATTTCTTATTGTTTGAAATGCTTGGCTTGTTTCCATCCAATCAATGGGAACTTTGCAACTGATTTCAGAGACAGCATGAGCAACCCCTATATGCAGTCAGAGACTTCGCATGTAAAATATAAAGACAAAAGAAAAAATATACTCCACCAGGCAACCATTCCCCCATGCCCCACCTTTAGAGAAGGTGAAAGCAAGCTTTGCTGATGAGGAAAGCATTCCTCCTCATTCAGGCCACTGCCGTTTTCAGCTGACAGACTCCAGCGTGCCGTCATCTGTCTCTGTCACAGGTTCCACCGACTCCTACTGAGAGCCAGCAACGAGCATCAATCCTCAGCCAAACAGCCTGCCAGCTATTTGAGATGGGAAAGCTGGCTTTCTCTACCCACCACTCTCTCTTACCAAAACAGGAACAGAGGAGACAAGGATAAAAAAGTAGCCTGTGCAAAGGTCTGCAGGTCCATCACAGCATGAGAAGGTGAAGTAAAAAGTTATGTCAACAACAACAAAGAAAAAATGATTGCTTTGATTTTATGAATAGCTGCTGATGCAGAAGGCAAGGTATGCTGCTCCTTCCTCCTGCTTTCTCCCCACATGTCCCCACTCTTCAGAGATAAGTAGTCACAGAGCCACTGGCCATTTTTACTAGTTTGTTTTCAGTTGAACTCCTCCAGAATGAACAAGCCTTTATTTTTTAAGGAAACACTTTATTAGAAGTTATGAAAGCCTTGCAAGAACCCTCTTGATGACTCTCCAATGGGACTCTAAAAAAATTTTTATAGCTCTATCAATGGTTGTCTTCATAAACATATTTTTTTTCAATCTCTATACAAAATCACAATCATCACACCTTTTCATGTTTTCAACTTGACATAAAGGAAACTCCTAATGGGACCTGGTGTGAATGATTCTGTTTACATCCAAGAGCCTCCAGTATACAGCAGTCAAGTTCGTCTGACTTCAAACTTCTTCACAATTATTATGGGAAGGAAAGAATAATACATTTTCTTTTTGTTCCACTAGAAACCTCCTCAGATTACTGCAGGACATAACTGTTATCCAAAAAGAACAAGTGTTTCTATATTAGTTGCAGAGACAGTAAGCAAAATTGGTTTTATTCTTTGGTTTGTTTTTAAAACAACCTTTGGCTACAGTCAGATTTTCAACTCATAGAAACAGTCCACAGAAAAGTCAACAAAACACATCATCAGGCATCACAAAACAAGCTGCAATGCCCCAAACCAGATTTACAACCCATAATAAAAGACCAAGAGCCACAATCATATCAAAACACATCATCTCTAAGATGTCAAGAGCATTTCCAAAGTCCTCACAGCAATAGCAAACATTTTTTTTACAGTCTCCCAAATGATCCTATAAAACCAGACACATCCCACAGTACAATGAATACATAAACTTGTGTTCACGTGTGACTTGACCAAACCAATCCAGGGAAAAGTCCCCTTCTTGCCCTCAAACCTCAAATCTAGCAGAAAGTTTAATGTAGAAGGCAGGACCAGAACATGGCATCAAAGGTCCCTAAGAAAAGTCAACTTGGAGGACTATCAGTATCCTCAAGCTACATATGATTGCCTGCTGTGGCCAATCCAATGCTTCAGAGGAAAATTAAAGATGCAACAACTCAAAAGCCAAATTACCATGTTACAGTGGGAAAAAAATCCTTCCAAATAGTGGAAATTTTAAAGCACGGTATGAAAATAATATAAACTACAAATAGAAAATAATTTATAAAAAAATCACTGAATCAGTATACTTTTTATTCTGCTATCTTTTTGAGAGAACTATAACCTGGGACTTCTTTCTCTAGGAGAAAGAAACTACTTTTACACCACCACATATGCATTCATGAATACAATATAATATATTGTAGATATTACATTGCATTCATGAGTAATATATTAGAATATTTCCTGCCATACAAAAAGAAGAAAACACCTGTAGATTGGATGATTGTTCCAACCTGGTGGATGAGCAGTCTGTGGATGCACATCTGGGGTTCTGGTGTTAACATGCAAGTGTGAGGTAACAGCTTGACTGCTATGATTGCAAGACAGACAAGGAAGCTTCCCAACAGATGGATAACTGACAGGCTATAAAATAATCCCCAATTATAACAGAATTTGGGATAGACGGCATGCCTGGGTTTTAAGGCAGTAATTTAAACATACTGGCCCTGGAAACTAATTATTGCAGAGAAAAACAATGTACTCGGTTCCAAAGAAGCCCTTAATCCATGTTTAAACAAGCTCTCTACTAAACAGGCTTGTGCCTGAACACCTGCTTTTACCACAGGATTTAGACGGTTTTGTGTGTTTTTCAATTAAAAGACTAATATTTAACTTTTGGGGGGAAGAGCAGGGTCTACTTGTTCAGGGAAGAGATTAAGAATTAAAAGGTTAGGTTGTTATCCCAATGCAGATGTGAATCAGAAGTAAAACTAGAAATCTGAGTGAAAGCTAACGCGATCCATATTACAATCACATTTCAGATTTGCTGTGGATTAGAATGGATCAGTAGTATGGCTGCAGCGTGGGGGGCAAACAAGGATTAACTCCTACTCAGCCCCAAAACCACTGCTACCCTCTTCCTCCAGCTCTCTCGGGGACTCATCACCTGATATCCTCCTCATCACTGCTGTAAGCAAGCGGCTAGAGAGGGCAGAGACCAGGAGGACTCAGGACTTCCCCTGCCACAGCCCCGCTCCACACACACCTCTTCATGGCCACAGCAGCTGTTTGCCTGCCAACACGGCATGAAGCAGCTGTTCCCAAAGGATGCGTATAATAAACTGCACCTCTGAATCATACTTACAAAGGGAAGCTATATATATACATGGACACTGACAAGTGCTTTATCTCACGCCCCTCTGTTAAGTACTCTGCAGAGCAGGGCTAAGTCCACAGGACAGAAGGCTCTTTGAATCGCTGTACCGTGAAAAAACAGTCCACTGAGTTCAGGACAAGATAGAACCCTTTGGCTTTGAAGTTGTTTCTATAATTTCTGAGACGCTGCTAGATATACACTCAGAGCTTCTGAAAATTCAGCGATGTAATGAAACATCAAGGAAATATTCTTAAAATATTGGCCAGAAGAGAACCAGAACATTTGCACACCACCTTCCTATGGAGGAAAAGCTCTTGAGAAAACAACAAATCTTTGCTAGGCTGCGACTTCATTTAGACAGGGATCGTTGAAACATGGGAGATGTGTCCTCATTTACTGCAGTTCAGAAAATCTTTCTGAGTGACACTGTCATCATTACAATTTTATTTGCAGAACAGCTCCATCCAAGACCTACCCTATACCCAAACCCAGATTTCAAACAGTCCCCACACTTTTCCCCCTTGAAACTTGAATATCTACTTAGCAATTAGGCACAAAGCAAACTTGCAGATACTCCTCTTTCTTTAAAAACACCATTAAATAATACTCCCGCCTGAACTCAAATCAATATCCTTCCCT
>KZ506157.1:43045-55383 GCA_002844005.1 Limosa lapponica baueri | reverse complement strand
AAAATCCATAAACTTTGTCTGTCACTTAATCACCATTATTAAAAAAAAAAATATTTAAAAATAACTACAAAAGAAGTACCATGGGATAAGGTACAGTTCAAAAAAGCGTACAGATTGGAAATACCAACGGCAAGTAAAAATGCATTACTTCAACCATGTTGTTGAAGAGAACTGTCCTGTATCACTTCTACAGTTATTCACGCTTGGCACAGTGTCAGCTTTTACCATATGGCTTTTTCTTCCCTTGTTGAAAGTGAATCTTTCTGTCAAAGAGCAGCTGTTCTAAATTATCACATCAAATTTTAACCTTACAGTAGACAACCACTGAACCCATAGATTCATGACAGTGAAATAGTTTGCCTCCTTGACCTATGAAGGATTTGTCGTTGTTTAGGTCTGGTTTTGCCTTAGCACAACAGCTACACCAATTGTCAGGGTATCTGATGCAGGCAGGTACTTACAGCTGAAGCTACAAACAAATTCGAGGCAACGAACTTCTCATCTTCTCTCTCCAAAAGGACTGTGTGAAGTCCAAGTTATTATGTTTCTGTTGTGTTATCAAGACTAAAACTGTAATTTCAAATGCAAAGAAAATGAGACATTACAGATGCAACCCTTGCAACTCAGTTTGCAATCCAAAGAAACAGTCAGTCCTGATACTTCTCCTGTAGTCTGAGTGTTTCAATAGAGTCTGATATCAATTACTAGTTATTTAGATGTCTGCCAACAGCATGTTTTGACAACATCTTGTGCTTCACGCTGAGAAGCAGCAGACATATAGAAGATTCTTGTCGTCTTGTACTCATCTTTCAAGATGGTTCTTACTTTAAGAGCATTTTCATTGAACATTATCAAAACTTACAGCTCTCACTACAATTGCTCTCTATTAAAGTCTAGTACCAGCTGTCAGTTGTAATGCAAACTCCTGTTAGCCTTTATAAGATCCACTCTGGAACTAATAAGGGATTGTCAAATAGCTCTATACACAGACGAGAGCGGCAGAGAAACTGATGGAAAAAGCGTGTGTCCAATGAATTCACACCGACAATACAATCTTTGTGCAACTCTGAGCTAAGCTGATATTGAAAGTCACCGAAGACAGTACAAGCAAAACATGCCCAGGATGATACTATTAATTTAGTTTTTAATCTTTTGAAAGCCTGCAAAGAAGCGAAGCCATTAAAATGAAAAGGTTAAGGAAATGCCAGCAAGATCCCTTAGGATTCTCTGTAGCAGAAATCCATAAGATATTTGCAGTAAAATCCTGCACAAAACTTCAACAGTAGTGGTCTTGAACATATAGCTGTCAGAGAACTAAGGCAAAAATTTCCATGTTAAAAAGAGGAAGCAAGTATCTCACACATACTTGCTAAATTGTAGAGAGTCTGGGTCAATATCCAATATATTCCACTACTTCGGGGAGGGTTTGTTGCTCTTTTTGTGTTCAAGTTTGGGGGTGGAGGGAGCTTTTTGTTGTTTGAAAAGCAGGCCAGAGGCCAAGAAATAAATTGCCAAAATATATAAAATCTGGCATAGCGGGCACCACCTCTAAACTGGTAAGAGGTCTGGATTAAGTTGCATTTTGTGAGACTTTAACACTTTTGCAAATATTTCATTTTCTGAGTGAACTTTTGCATTGCCCAACTGGTTTCAAATACAAAAATTCAATTCTGAATTACCTAATTATGTCATATGTTGACACTGTAGTACTAAACAACTTGGAAAGAAGTATTAGCAGAGCTTTTTTAAAGAACAGTGACACTAGGTTCCTAATCACTGAACATTAAAAAGGGACTAGAAATATTTATAATCATGTTTTTGTTTAAATATTTCTATCACAATCTGCAAGAAATTTAGTAAAGATTCTTCTCAAGTCACTACGGAGCACCAAACCCACACTTTTCTAACTAGAGAATCTATATAATGTCGTATTGAAAAAATCTATTTTCTAATAATTTCAGAACATTTCTTCTTAATTTTTGCTTGTTCAGGACGTGTCAAATGTGCTCACAAAGCGTAAGTTCTTGTGTTTGCCTTTAAAACACATTTTAAATCTATGGCTTATGATTGACAAATTGTAGAATATTTTCAAAATCTGTAGCAGAAATTTGTAACAGTCAGAAAATGTTACAAACAAAAAGTTGGCTGTGATCTTTCTGAAGTATTCAGCACAGCATAATTCTCCCCCTATGAAAAATCATCTGGATATCTCTGACATAATTTTTGTAAGAGTTAAATAAATTCTAAGCAGGAAGGTAAATCCTTCATTGTGTGCTCTGTTTATGTACTTATAGAATATAAAGTGGATGAAAACAATGAATATTTTACAAATAAAGTGATTCATAATTTATAGCTGCTGTCATTTTAGTTTACTAGCTTGGAAGATTAAGAGTCCCTTTTAAAAAGCCTCTCTCTTGCTTTTTAAAAATCAAACCAATACTTCAAACTGAAGGAAAAAAACGCAACACATTAAACCTCTGCTTTAAAAAAAAATGTGAATCACTGCTTTTTCAGATTTGATGTAAAAGGAAACTCTCTTAATCATTCTGTTATTATATGATATATCACATGATCAGTTCCTATATTTTATTAAACATAATTGTCCGTACACAGAGTGTAAGAGTTAAAATCACACGCTTTTGTAATGTAAGCAACACATCCAAGCCACTCGGCTATTTCCAAGGGAAAATGTTATTGTCTTTGCAGCTGCAGCAAGTGCGTGTGCCTTCTGTCTGTTCTCACTTGCACAAAGTTGAGTAGTTCCGCACAGTACCTTTTTCTCTTTATATGTAAAGTTATCTTTTACCTACTGATATAAGCAAGTAAAGAGTATATTTACTTATGCAGAGACAAAATGGTTATTTAAAGCATATGAAAAAAATAAATCTAGAGAAATGTTTTTCATCCTTAGTATTAATGATGTTTTATATATTTTTATCTCAAGTACAGCATTCATCCTACTGAAAGAATTAACCAATGTATGTGATGGTTCAGATTAGGAGCCACAGATGGCATTCCTTTCATATCTCCATAAACTCAGAGAGAAAAATATGATTTAGGATATGCTCACTATACAACTTGAAGCACTAAATAATTCAGTGTTAGGGGAAATTTTGTGAAGTCATTTTTGCAATAACCAGGCACAGTGGGTGAACTTCACTTCTTCCTCCTTTATCCCTTACTCCCTCTTCTCCCATTCAATTCACCTGATTAATTGCTAAAAACTATATACATAAGGAAGGACTGATGGATTACATTCTCTTTTTTGTTCTGGCTTTGTTATAGAAAATGTGTCAGTCACTTGTGGTTAAAACTTACAATTTTATTAGATAGTATTACACAGGAAATTTACAATTCAGACTTACTCAATTCAAGCAACTAAAATTTCGAAACTATACCTATGATTGCATGCAGAAAATGTAACTCTGTGCTTTTCAAGTCATTCTGTTCAGGCCCACCAATTTAATTTTCTGTTTGACAACTGAAACCACAAAGCTTCTTTTTGGTCTAAAGGGTCACCTGTTGGAAGCATTCAAAAGAGCATCCGAGCTCACTCGTACTCCCAAATGGATAAACAATTGCCCATTGCACGTGCGCTAATTAAGTAAATCATCATGGAAAATATTGTTCTTCATGTCCAGCTAGTCTTTCTGAAGTACATGAAATAAACCAACAACAGAATAGACACATTCAGGATGGAATAGATTTATTAGTCCAAGCCTGCCAGTGCAGGATTTCCTTTATCATCTGGTTACTGTATTTTTTAAGAAACATCTCCTGAAATTAGGTTCCATTATTTCTCCAAGGAGACTTCCAGATTATTACAGAACTAAAGACATTTTTTCTAACATTTATCCTACATTTTCCCATTTATTTTTGATATTATTACCCCAACTAACCAACCTTCACATTGTGAGATCTATTTCCTCTCTGTAGCATTCAAAACAAGACTAGCTTTTCCACATACAAATCACTCACTGGGTAGGTGATGTGAATGCTCCTTTTCTTTTATTGATCTTTGGGCTGCTCCAAACACTATGCCACTGCATAATCTCCAGGTGTACTTCAACTAAATTAGTGCACGCAAACTTCATTGCCCTTTTCATAAAAATCACATTATTTACTTTGAAGATGTACCGAGACAGTCAAAAAGGATGAGCAGAGGTATGGAGCAATTAGCCTGTCCTCCAAATAAGAAGGCACTAGTAGAGAGGAAGAGTTGGGAAAACAGGTATTAGAGATGAGATATTAGACATGAAAGAGATCAGGAAGGTTGTTAATAGAGAAGCTGAAAAGGGAGCAGACATTTTTTCACTATACAAGGAAAACCTTATCCAACTGACTTAAAACTGAAAGCTTAAAAAGAGCAAGAAGATATGTTTTTCACACAAGACAAGTTATGGCTAAAGACTAGAAAATATAAATGAGTCCAAAAAATAGACAAATTAACAGGTGACAGGTCACTGATTCCTATCATACGTAGGTTTTCTTACAAGATGTATCTTAAGTCTTAGGAAGTCAACAGTTGATTGGCAGAACCTGAAAGGTATACCCAGTAAAGCACTGCTTTGTACAGTTTCTTACACTCTTCCTTAAGAATCTGCCATTAACCACTGTCAGAGACAGAACACGAAGGCAGATAAACTACTGATCTACTACAGCTGTTTGATGGGGAACAAATGGAAACGATGAGTTATCCTCGTTGACTAGGGAATAGCATGGAGAGTATCAGAAAGCATTACGTTCAGTGTGCCATTCCAGACAGTTGGGGTTTTTTTCCAATTAAAACATATTAAAGCGCAGTAGTTCTAAGAGAGGAGATGCTATAAAGATGTAGTTTGGCCAAAATGGCATGAAGACAACGATGAAATATTACAATAAGATTAAATAGACAGGACCACTATGATGCAAGTGCTAACAAAGATGTAATAACAAACAGTCTACAGCAGATGATATATACCATATTTAGTTAACTAACATATGTATTAGCTAAGGGGGGGAATGTATGAAAGAGTGGCTTTTTCAACATGCTCCCCAACACATCTTACCTTACCTTATACAAACCTACTCCCTCCAAAATCCTGAACAGGTGCAAAAGTCTTTGCTAGAGTAGGTGTTAAACTGTTATCCTAAAGTATACCAAGAAGACCAGAATTCCTCAAAGCAAGGTATACAACTCACTTTAGATAAATCATTTCTACACACACACACAATAATAAGGACAAATATGGTCACAGCAAAATTGGTCCTGATTCTTTAACTGACAGGTATGTATCATACGTGTAAAATGCTTATTAGTTGGTAGGACCCAGAATAGAACAATAGTCTTTCCAACAAGAAAAAAATATGCTGACTAAAGCCTATAGTCCAGCCTTGGCTTTTCAGAGCCTAAAGGCAAATATGATATAAAAACAAATCTGTTTTTATATGTATATGTACACCAATAACATAAAAAGGCTTGAGCTTTATGTCGTCTTTTCCTGGTTATGCCCAGAAAGGGAAGCAGTCACTTAAAATGGTACAATTTCAGTTATTTAAGGGCATCACTATGCCTTAATATTTTTCAAAGTACCAAGAAAAGCCATTCTGAACAAAACTTCAATAGGCTGATCATATACCATTAGAGTCCTTCATTTTAATCTTTAGCGATAATCTCCTGCTAATGGAAAATGACACTGTTTCCAAAAACAGCATTACAGAAACAAATGAACAAAATCAGTAACAGTCTGAATGTAGGATCAAGTAGTGACAAACACTAAGTTGCTGAATGCTTCCAACTACTGAGAAGACAAGAATTTCTATTCCTTATTACTCTTTCAAACTCATCTGAAACTTTTTTTTTCCTAAATTATGACTTCATTCCAGCCCATGCTTGTAACACCAATTCTGTCTCTACTGCCCTTTCATTGACAAAACAAAACAAAACAAAACAAAAAAAACACCCAAAAAACCCTAAACCCCTTAAAGGAGTAAGAGAAGGAGAGAAGAAAAAGAAATGGAAAGGTGCAAGAGCAGCCTTGAGCCTGAGGTCAAAACTGAACTCTTTTTCCAAGCTTTCCAACTCCTGCTGAGTTACCGATGCCGACAAATGGGGGGTTTTGAATTACTGACTGCTTTTAGAGTGCCACTTCAATCACACCACACTGAAAATATTTGATAAATATGACTTCCAATAAAAGTTAGTAGAACATTATATGTTAAATCAGAATAAACCAGAAGGACCTGTCATTATTGTTAATGGTTTCATCATATATCACTCCCCTGATCAACAGTTGGTGAGGGAGTCAAGAAAAAAAAAAAAACAACAAAAAGGGTTGGGGAAAAAAAACTAAAAAGAAAGAGAAAGGTAGTAGTCCTATAGCCTGATTTCATGCCTTCCAAATCATGTAGATATACTCACACATGGATGTTTACTCACTCGTAGGAGCTGCCTTGCCTATCCCAAACATCTGAGAACTGTTTTTTAATAAAACAATTTATTTGACTTTGTTTAGCTCAACTTTTTCTCAATTATAGTCTTACACTTTCTGGAGTGACTCTCTTTTTGTGCTTATGTGCAGCACATTCTAAACCAACACCTTTCAAACATTTACAAGTACACAGGCTCTGTAGTAAGCAAGACTGCACAGAGTGGTTAAAGGGGTATCACTAACATTTTAGCATTTTTAAGTGTAGCTATAGGAGGAGCTATGAAGCATTTCTGAATAATAAAATATCCTCTTCTGGATTCAGCTCTTAACAGAAGAGTTTAACTTGTTCTTAATACAGAGTATATGCAGAGTGTGCCGAAAAGCATACTCAAAAGACTCAGCTCCCCTGTTTATATATTTTGAGGGCAAAACCAATTTAAAATATACTTAAAAAACAAAAGTAAACCAAACCAAACACACTCTTGCCCCTTTTCTACCATACCTTCCTGGCAATGTCTGAGAAAAAGTCACCATAATCTGAGCAGCAGTTTTCACAATGAACTGGCTATTGTTTGGTGGACTCCTGGTAGCTTCCCAGGACTTGCCCGCTTGACATAAAGATCGCTGTAGGACCAATGAAAAAGGAATAGGTACTCTCTCAACCATGCTCAGAAAACTTTAAATTTCTGTTCTTATGGATATGTGCATATGCACATGTACACAAACGTAGATACACAACCCTCATATCTCAGCTACTACTCCTTCCATCCATGGTATTTCTAGATATTACTGTTTAACTTCTACTTAATTATTTAATGGAAGACCCTTTGACATAGCCAGCACCCATTGAGGCACTCTGTGAAAGAGGTTTAAGATTCAATTAACAAAAAACTTTTAAAAACATACTTTTTTAAAAAGCAAAATGTAGACCACTATCATTTTGGTTGATATTAAAACTAGGTAAATATAATACGTATTTCTCTAATGTTTAAAAGACCATTTCTGGAAAAACTCAAAATCCCTGGTGTAGCCTTGTTCTTGGGAGCATTCACATAACCACAGTTGGCAGAAACCAAAAGTTTGGAGAAAATTATTTTGAGTTAAATATATTAGTATTCATGAAAATGCCATTTTTAAGTTCAAATATTAATTTTTCAAATGTATCTGCATTTAGTAACTATGCTACCTGAAACAACCCTACCTGTTTTTTTCTTACCAATCCCAATTAATCAACACAGCTCAGTATCAAATATACATCAAGCCACGAAGTTTTAAAAAAATCACACAAAAAATCAAATATTTTGACACAAACAATGCATTTGAGAAAACTATAATCTACTGAAAGGAAATCCAAGAGTGGTAAGAAAGACTAAATTTACTACATATTGTATTAACTAAAAATCAATTGTTGACCCTTATTAAATATTTTTAGCAAATTACATTATTTACACAGATTAAATAAACCCCATTTTTTCATGGTGATATCATGAACTAATTTATTTCTCTCAAAAATTTGGAGAAAATTAACATGACCCAATACACAGAACAGGGACATAAAGTGAAACCCCTGTTAATAATTGAACTATGAACATGGAGGGCATTGTTACCTTGGCACGCAAAGCCTCTTTCTTCATAGCCAGCATTACACAAGCACTTCCCTATGGGCACTAGCCATTCTCCTTCTGTACTGCAATACATCTTGGGTGGCTCTTCCTCCTTGGAATGATTGACACAAGAACCCCGCACCTCCACCAGTGACTGGGAGTCCATGGGTACCGTATCTGGAAACATGGCGAGGTTCTTGACAGTGAAAGGGCACTTTTTGAAGTACACTCGCACCGAGACTAAGGCAACACACGCACCTACATCTTGAAAAGCCAAGTAAAAGCCTTTCCTGCTGACAGGTCCCACCTCGCGGACTTCTGTATTCAGCTTGAGAATTCGGTCCCCAAGATCCATTTGGGTGAAGCTCTCATCAGCTGCAATGGTGTCAATCTTTGTAAACTGATGCTCTCTGAACTTTACCAAATGGTCATCATCAGACTCCATATAATACAGATTGAAGGTCTCTTTGCAAGTGCCCAGAACTAGAGGGATACTATTACAGTCCCTCAAGGTAAACTTGAGCTCCACATATATCTTCTGAGCTGAATTGCGTGGAATCCAGTTTGTTCGCAGCCAATTGTTTTGACTATGATCCATAACATTGCACACTTGGTAAGTTCTGATCGGAGTATAATGCTCATCAACACCACTAATCTCTTCCCACTGGAAAAAAAAAAAAAAGAAAATATTTTAAGATTAATGATTATACCAATAAAAATCATGTTTAGAGACAAAAGCTGTGAAACAAAAAAATCACTTTGCTTAGACCTCACTATAAAATAGACAATAAAGTCTGATTGAACTTGCACTTACTTTTTTCCTATTAAAATATATAAACATCTTAAATAAACACAGAATTCACCACTAAGAAGTCAGTTTTCACCCCATTATTTTAAGATGGCATGAAAGAGATGCTACAGCTGTTTTGCATTATTAAAACCCTATTACTTCTTAAGCTATATGCAGTACTGTCCTTTCGCTCATGATCCCAAGTCTTTCCTACAACCACACTCACCTCAAACAGAAGAGGTTCACTAGTACAACATCACATTTTCACTGTTAGAATCAAGTGGTATTTCAAAGATTAAACAAGATTTTAAATCTTACCAAACAAAAGCCAATAGCTCCCACTGAAATTCCATACAGTCACAATAAAATGTTACAGTTTTAAATTTATTTAAAGCATGTCAATTGATTTTTCTTGGAATATATGTCCTCCACACAAACAGTCAAGCTTATCCCAGTTTCCAGAGTTACTAAAAATTACTGCAAACTTACCGTAAGTTTCTTGGTTACTGAAATCTTCTATAGGACTATATAGGCTAGGATGCTAAAATGGTTTTTGAAGAATACATAGTGATCATTAGTTTTTACATCAGTCATCAGCTGACAAACTTACTTGACACAGACAGGAAAGGAATGGCTTTCCTATTTGTGAATTACTCCTGTAACAGTCCTACTTGATTTCTGAAGTCACACTTACCAGAGAGGAATATTTACCAATTACAGGAAAAAAGAAATCCTACAGGGGTACTTAATAGTAAATAAGTACTGCTAGTCATTTACCATACACAACTAAGTGGCTTAAGATGGATCTTTCTTCGCTTTGTCCCTGAATGGATGATTGGGACCAATTTTTTTTTTTATTTTGGTGTTGTTTTTTTAAGATCATAATTCTTCAGCTTTCACTCACACAAAACCCGCAGCTGCTCTATATGCCGTGTCTTAAATTACAAAATGAAGAGCCTTACCAATAAAGCATTAGAATTAAAACTCTTATTACAATGAACAATACGTGTTACAGAATCACACCACTATTGAAGTTGAAAGAAATCCTTCCAGATATTCTAGTCCAACCCCTTGCTCATGCAGGGTCAGGCATAGCAGGTTGCTCAGGATCCTGTCCAGTCGGGCTTTTGAGTATCTCCAAAGATGGAGACTTCACAGCCCCTCTGGGCAGCCCATGCCAGTGTTTGATTGTACTCAGAGTAAAAAGGTCAGTCCTTATGTTTAAATGGAATTTCCTGTATTTCCATTTGTATATATTGCCTCTTGACCTTTCACTGGACACCAGAGAGAAAAATCTGGCTCCCTATTCTCTACACCCTGCCATCAGGCATTTATACACACTGGTAAGATCCCCCCTGAACCTTATATTCTTCTGTTCTATGCTTCAAACTTAGTTCCATTAACAAAAGAGGTAAACTCCTATCGTGATAATGAAGCACATACGAACAGAGCACACGAGAGCACTGCAGCTACAGAAATCCTTGCTTCTCTGTGACCCACAGCCTCTGCAAAACACACAAATGCTGCCCCATGCAACCAGATGCAGCGCAGCTGGGGAGCAGCAGAGCTTCAAACAGAGCTGCTGCATGGTACAATAACTGGAAATGCGAAGTAGATGGAATTAAGTATGTTGTGAGAAATCAGTGCCACTCTTGAGGGAAGAAGACAAAGAAGAACTTCTACCAGGAAAAAAAATTAAGTCACATCAATGCTACATTTAAGATCTCAGTCAATTAGTCATTTTACTTAAGCACCTTTTGTTAGGATCTTAGTGTAGTGCAGAGCAAACATTAGAAGAGGAAAGTACTATGCCCACTCTACCAACAAAGAAACTGAGGTAGAAGTGTTAACTGTCTTTACAGTTTCCTGGTTGTCGTAGTTTAGGCCTCAAACCAGGACACTGGTTCATCAAGACATGCATCACACAAACACACATACAAAGAAAGGAAAAAAAAAATAAATGGCCACATCAGAGTAACACCTGAGAGTTCTCAGTCCCAACCCACTGATGTAAGGAAGTTTTGCTATGACTAAGAGCTGGTCTGCACAATGAAATTGTCCACGCACCACTGAAGATGCGATTTTAAATCATGTTATTAAACCAGTAGATAAAAGCAGTATAAATACTCTTCCTTTAATTGAAACAAAGTTTATTTTAGTTCACTTAACAGATCTGACTATACACAAGTTTTATCTCTTCCTCACTAGTTCAACAGAGTTAAAAACACAATCTTGGATGTGCATACAGCAGCTGAAATGCCGCAGCAAGCCATAATATGCTACATTGCCAAAGACAGCTAGCAGTACCGGAACTTTCTGAGTCGAAGTCCCTATACTAGAGCTCATGGCCCACTTGGGTGCCATCATACAAGGATGAGTTCTTACCTGCACAAGTGGCAGATGGACCCTGGCTACCAGCCTCCGCTAAATTCCCAAAACTGAGTGGAGGACCCTCCTCTGACAGATGTCCTTGTACAAGTACAACCCCTGAGCCAATAATCTAATCCTGTGGCAAAAAGCCATTCAGATGCCCTAATTGTCTCCTATGAAGCTGGATGTACCTATTTAACTACAGGTCTTACCTACACTAATAAAAATCCAGTTACAGCAACTGGATGAAACTAGGTAAGATTATACAATGAAACATAATTTTACGGACATTAAAAGCAGCTCACACTGATTCCTAAGTGATCTACTTATTATCTCTTCCATATAATTTCTGATCAGTTCAACATATTTTACATGTCCAGTGGGAGACAGAAACAAAACCAGGAACTTGTAGAATTTAAAACATACCCACAGCAGATGTTATTTTTCTGAACAAGCCTCATTGCAATTTTTTTTTCAAGTTTCTTGTCCAACATACTTATACAGACAACTGAATGTAGATGTATGATTGCATGATAAAGGTAGCACCACTACTATGTTCTTCACCTAGAAGTTGCAATGGGCAATTATCACTTCATTAATTTGCAACAAAGACCAAATTGCTAGGAAACAACTGTAGTCCATGTTAGTCTTCTTACATAAACAACAAAACACCTATCATTTACATAAACAACAACACACCTATCATTTAATGCTGAAGCATTGCTGAATGGAAGCACCATTCTCACAGTGGGTGCTGACTTGACCAAAATACTTTAACTGTTACAAAACTATGAAGATTGCAGCTATTGCTTTAGAAAGAGTTAAGATGATATGGGTCAATAAAAATACAGGAAGAGCATCTAAAATAGAACACGTACAAGATTCAAGTAGTTTTGTGACTTCAATAATTATTATGATAAAACTAAAAAACAAGCAGTATGTTTGCATTGCTCATACATTGCAACATTTCCTAGTAAGCTATCACATTGCCATCCCCAAGTGATCTTAATTCTAAACCGATTATCAAGAACAACACAACAATTTCCCTTCCACAACCCATGAGTTTTTTCTATTAAGGTTTCTCAAACACCTATGTTTGTAGTTGTTTTATTTCTATACTTCTAATTCATGTGTTCAACTTGCTCTGCAATGTTACAATAGTTA
>KZ506157.1:23539-37867 GCA_002844005.1 Limosa lapponica baueri | reverse complement strand
TCTTGCATTTGTTTTTGTTGTAGATCTGACACTTGCCTAAGAATCCTTGATTTTGCTCTCAAGGGACATTTGCCATTAACTTTAATAAGAGCATGAGCATAGCCCAAATTGAAATGTTGGAATAAAACTCCATCTCCTAAGAAAGATGCCTTGTGATGAGCAAGACTTTCAGCAAGGACTAAAAACTGAAGACATAATATTGGGCAGGGGGAAACCACAACAAAGAAGACAAACTATCACCATCGCAGACAGCTGTATCTTTATAAAAGAACCGAAAAGATCTACAAGTAATTTTCTGACAACTTTGTGCTTGTCACCTTAATTAAGTGAAAATGTAATTCACGTTAAGTATGAAACATTTGACATACTTTATTGCATGGCAACATAGCAGGCCAAGATTGAAAGTTTCAGTCATAGGAATATTCATCACTTACCTAAATAACATTTGTATTGTGTTTTCTTTTAAAAAAACAACTGCAGGAGAGAGACTGACCTAAAAATTTTTCAGTATGATAATAGGGAATTATACCATAATTAAACATATATATATATATATTTTTAGTCTAACACTTACTTTCTCTGTTGCACTCTAATATTTCAAACATCTGTACTCCGCTGAAGCATACACTTGGGAAACAGGTTGCACGATATAAGACAAGAGGAATAACTTTGATGCCTCCTTTGTTTCAGTACTTAGATCTTCTGTTGACTTTTTTACTGCAACGTTAAATATGTCCAAATTCAGATCAGTGAAACAATCAAGCTTTCACATATGTTGAACGTGATTCTAATGTACCCTACTCAACTTCGTATCCAATACACAGAGAAAAAGGGCTTTTTCAGTTAATTGAAAGTAAAAATGTATTCAAGGTGAGATTTCTATAAACAGCTGCCAAAATTCTGAGAAGTGAGGAAATCAAACAGCCAACAAATATTAGCACACATTTTAGGATAGCTTGAGACTAGGAATAAAATAATTCAAATCTAAAATGAGAAGTGGAACCTTCCCATATATACTAGATAAAAGTTTAACAAAATAGTAACAGAATGCAAGAGCTCTGAGAGCTTGCTATTAACAAAAATCCTGTAATGACTATATCATAGAAGAATGCATTCCAGACCAGCTCATCAATATGAAAACACTTTCCTCGTAACATCAGTGAAGGCACTGATGCAAGGCCCATAAATACCAATCAGCTTAGATCAGGGACCGAAAATGATCTGATTTGGAAGTTTGATAAATTTAGGAAGTAGCATGGTAATTTTCTTCTTTATTTGGCTTTCAAAAGTCAGTGAAATTACCTGCTGATACTGGGTCTTCCCCCACTTTTTATTTTTAGGTTTTTTCTAAGTTGCAAATGAAGGAAGTTGCATTTCAAGAGTTTTCCAACTAAGTTACACACACGGTGAAATCATCATTACCATTGCATAAATCCTTCTAAGACACAGACTTTGGCACACTTTCTTCTAATGCTGCTTTACTAGTCTATGATTTTAAATCAGCCAGCCATAACTGTTAAATGAAAAAAACTCTAATGTGATAGGAAATAAGTGTATTAGAGAGAATTTAAGGCTGAAAGGAGGATATATTGGTAAAAAGTTACATGCAATAATATTCAATCTAAGATGCACCTAGTAGTACCACTGTGGTGTTCTCCCTCTCTGTTTAGTTATCCACTGAAGTCTTCACGTTTGTGGGAGCAGATGGAACACACCTGACAGCATATCACTGTATTAGGAGACTTTGTTCATATCCTCAAGCTAAAAGTTGGGGTTTCTTCATAACCAAGCAAAACAGTTTCAGAATTAAAACCAAAACAAAGTCCTAATTTCTTGCCTGATGAGCATTTAGGTGAAATGAGAAACTCATTAAGAGTATCCAGATATTAAATTTGGCCAACAAAAGCTGAGATATAGCATTTTGCCATACAACCCAGAGCTCCAAATTTACCATAAATTATCCAGAACAACCAGGTCTAATGGAAAACTCTTCTCTAACCTGTTGCCTGTTTTGTTTTTTCACTTTTCTTTCTTGCATTATAAGCAAAGCCAAAAGAGTGAAATTCAGGAAAAGAAAATCAACAATTTCCATGTTGTTTTTAAAAAACAAACAAAACCAGCCAACCAAACAAAAAAGGCAAACTCATCCTCCCCACAAGAACGTGTTGTTCGTTGCATGTGATCTGACAGGGGACTGGAAACAAACTATATCCCATGACATGATGATAGAATCATAGTCTGTCAGAAATATAAGACCTTAAAGACTCTTAAAAACAAGGAGGGTTAAAAGGGCAAGAACCTCCTCCCTCTTCCTGTTACAACTGCACCATCCTCTGCTACCTATAGCACAATATATATTGCCACAGTGATCTGAATATCTTTCAAATTAAATAAACCTAATTTCACCAAGGCATGATAAATATGTACATAATTTCACATAAATGTTGACCCTCTTCCTCTCTCAACTGGTAAACAAAAGCACCAAAAGGGTTGGATGCACTAATGTCTCTTAGTTTTTACAGAATCTTCATCTGGGAAATAAAATACCATAATAAATAGGGTACTAAACACACATAAACACACAATATTTGATAAAGCAAGAGTGCATACCTTATCATGGGAATAGTAGACTAATAATTAAAATGCAGAAAAATAAGTAAAGCTATCTTTTTCCCCATCTCTAATTGCTAGACAGCTGAGGACTTCATCATCAAACTTGTAAGGACAGCTGATTCTCACCCTTTCCGAGCAAAATCCTCTAAATCATAGTGAGGTAAAAAGGTCACTACAATGAGGAAAACATCTGACTGTCTAACTTTCTAACAGACATCTGAATCCAGCATTCAAATGTCCATTCAGAGCTTGGACAAGCAAAACATTTACAGCTTCATTTTTCTCTAGGCTGCAAGTCTCCTTGAGAAACAGGTTTCAATCTTACTTATGTCACAGGTTAAGAAGATTTTCTGGGAAGTTCTCAACACTACAATCCCCATGGTTGAAATCTGTACTGAACTACTGCTCACATAAAAACACCTTTCATCCATGAGCACCGTACAAACCAGGTAAGGTTCAGCCTTTAAGCATAGCTGTTTCAGAGATGGAAATAAGCAGCTGTTTAGTACAATGGGTACTTCAGCAAGCAGAATTTTATCCAAGATGGAACACACCCAAGGCTGTGGACATGGCAGTTTGGTGAAAAATTGGGTCTTTGGTAATTATAATTGGAGCTGATTTCATACTTCACGTTAGACATAACACTTTCAGCTATACTGCTCATAACAATAAGCTCCTGTTAATATTTAATAATACAAATAAAAAAAATCAGGTCCTCCAGCATTACCCTCTGCTTCACCTAAAGCACTACCTCTCAATGTAGCCAGACAAGTACTGATGGCAAAACTTTACAAAGAAACGATCGTTGTATAGTAATTTAAGAATAGATGGAAGCCAGTTCTCCAAACTATTTGCTGGTTAGGTAAATCTGAAGATACCCCTTGTCCACATTTATGCCTCAATTTTCTAATATGTAAAATAGAAGCAAATTAATGGTGGGGAGATAAGTTTGTTACTATTTTAGTTGTTCCTTGGACTCCAACAGGAAGTCAATCATGCCTTCATTAAAAACCCCAAACCATTAGCAAACGATTTCAGAAGCAGCAGCAAGCAGAAATTTTTAAGCATGAAATCATTATTTAATGAGGAAAACACCACCGCAACAGAGAAAGTGAAAAATATTTGTGGGACAGGAACACTTAAAAATTCACAATTGAAAAGCTTCTGCAGTTTCTTGCTTTGTATTTGCCAACAAAACACAAAACCACAAAAGTATATACATCAAAATGCACAAATTAGGTGTATAATATAGCATTTCCATGGTACAGTCAGTGTTTCAAAACAATGTGTTTTTACACAATGGCATTTCCTACAGAAATCCCAAACCACCCCATGTTCTCCTATTGTCATTAACACAACAGTGAATGTACAGTGAAATTCAGTAGTGTTGTGCTGAATGTAACTGTAAAAAGCACCAGCTGGCTGTATTAGAAATGGCATTTTTCCAGGTCTCAAATGTCTTATTTATATACAATGGAATCCTGCCAGCTGTTTAATATTTAGAGCTAATAAATATAATTGGCAGTACTACTGCACAAGGACAAGTGACACAAATACACATAAAACTACTTCCCAACAGAAAATCTGATTTGTTCTTAGATGATTAAACCAAAGATAGATGAAGAGTTCTGAGCAAATTTTACATAGATGTCTTTATCCTTTAATCCAAACAATATTTGCTTGTTTTCTAAGTGCAAAACTGAAGAGAAAAAAAACACCAGGCATCGTTATGCCAGCTGCTCTGAGACCAACCTAGCTTTCAACCAGCGTTTTCCACAGACCGTGAATAACGAGAAATTGGCAAGGACAGTGTGCTGAGGTAGAGACAGGACACCATGCAGGTTTCTGGGGTGGGGGGCAGTTCATTATTCATTCCTTAGAAAGTGCTGGATCATTCCAGAAAACAGGCAGACAGTACCAGCCAGTCCAGAAGTGATACCTATTCCCACGAGCAACTCTTCTACGCACGTACAGGACAACTTTACCTCTCCCAAGCAGATTAACTCTGTGTTGAGTGGAAGGTGAGTACAATGCACCTGAGAAGGCAAACATAACAGAATTGCCATATGGACATGCTCTAAGATTTGTGTCCCTATTTCCAGCTTCCTGGCAGACTTGATGTTGGCAAGGCCACTACATTGTTGCTGCAGTAACAGTGCAGCAGATTACTGCTGAATGTAGTAGTCTGCTGTCCAACTCAAGAGGCGCAGTAAATCCAAAGAGTTGGGCCCCGTTACAAGCCGCTTCATAGATCGTGAGAAAAGCTTCAGGATCTGTGGCCTCCAACATGATAACCACCTTGAAGGTCACAAAAGTGGATGCAATCCTGCGCAGCAGACAGCAAAAGGCAAGTACTGTCACTCCCTTCTGTAAGGCCTTGATTCCTTTGAAACTTTCTTCAATTCCCTGGCACAAACTAGATGGAGAACTAATCTAGAAATGGGAAAGATTAATTTGCGTGAGTGAAGCATAGCTAATGCTTCATAACTTCATATGAGAGAACAATTTAATCTGCAAACTCAAAAAACTTCCATGACAGATGGAGCCCACAGTCAATTCCATAAAAGGCTGCTCAGTGTAATTACCGTCATTTAGAGGCATTGGGGATGTGTTGTTTTGTTTTGTTTTGTTTTTACATGGTAATGCTCTTTTTGGATATTCCTCAGCTAAGCAGAGTTCCACATTTACACATCGCCACGCTCCCAGTTCAGCATCATTTCTTAATAACAACTTGAAGAGTTGTTCTTTTCATTCATCGTTTCACACTTTCATTTAAAACTGCATTATTAAGTATAGTTACTTAAACGACAAAGTTCTGTCATGACTACCAGTAGAAAAATGTTAAACAGGCATACACTAATGTTAATCATTGACCGTCACTTCTTCAGCCTCAGCTTCAACCCAGCTGACGCAAGCAGCTATGGCATCCCATTGCCTAGATGCTCCCTTTCATACATATCTTCATCCAGTGTCCAGACTTGCCCTCCTACATCCTTGCCACAAATTTCAGCTGTAGCAAAGACCACAGCCTACACTGCCTCCCTTACCTTAGCTGTACATTAAGGGCTTTCTCTTTCAACCTCCTTATTCAGGCACTGAGGAAGGCCTGTATTCAGAACCAACATTCTCACCCACACAGAATGGCTTTCGGTCTGGTACGCTAACACGGACCCACCTCCCCTCAACAACTAACCAAACCTGTGACAACAGATTAACAAAAGTCAATCAGCGGCTCTGCTGTTAACAATGTGAAGTACTTAATGTTATGATCTTCCTACAAGTCATCAATAAACCCAAACATTTTTCCTTCTAAGATTGGCTTTTAATTCCTAGAAGGGAACACACGCACTCCTCTCTTAAAGGAAACAATGTCAGAAATCCTGTCTCTGCCATCATAGCTTCCCTTTAATGGGGCTAAGCCAGAATTAGTTATGAGATGAACCTGAAAAGTACAATGTTTCCTCCAATCCCTTGCTTGGAAAGTACTGCAAAAATGGCAATAAATAAAAAAAGTACAGGTATTACTTTTTAAATCTATCACATAGGGCCTTGGAAATTAAGCACATGTTGAAATCAGAGAAGAGTCATTATGCGGAAAGGGTAAGTTAAAAATACCTCTAAAAAGGTTATTATTCTTTTGTCAACTGCTGGGTCAAAAGAGTAATTATAATTACTATATTTTCACTGTAATTCTATGTAAATTAATTTTCTCACCATGCAATTAGGAAAAGTTAGTTCTACGCACATATTTCCATAGTTATTTTAATTGAAAAATATGTTTAATACAGGAACTCATAGCTTGACATTTCATATTTTCTAAAGATAAATTCACTTCAGTTCAACAAGAAGAAAGTAATTAGACTGGGAATTCTGGAGATAGTCCAGATATCTTCTCAACCTCTGCCTAAGTTGCTCTTAATTTCTCAAGGCTCTGAAACATTATTAAACAATTACTTTTCATATGTCAAGCTAGGGATGAAAGAGGAACTCATGCCTAATTTAATAAGAGATAAATAAACAGAAGTAACTCAACCAGGAGTTTAACCAAAGACTCTTGAGGAGCACCGGAATTAGCTAATTTTCACAGTTCCTCTATACTGTAGCACTAAGTTGGAGATCCACCATTTTCTAAAAACTCTTCAGTTCATTATTTGACAAAGTGTACATATTGGGAACTGCAAAAAAGCAAGAATGTCACAGAAATACGTAGTTTTACATGTAGGAAAAATAAAAGTTAGCCATTGGGCAGCTTTTGGGTTCAATCAGTTTCAGTCTTCGATAAACAGAAGCTCATTAGATAAAATAGCTCACAAACACACACAAAAACCTTGACAAAAAAAGTCTGTGGTTTACACCATGTTACCTGCATCTTGCAAGGCATCTTTGCTGTAGACCTGGGTCACAGGTCATTGCAAGCCCAAGGAGGAGTCAAATGTCTCCTAGGAATAGGATACATGTAACACCAAAAGTACTGTCGTATTTTAGAGAAGCCTCACAAAGAACCTCAAATCCAAATCCAATTATGCAGGTATGTTTGTACACTTACTATGTGGGAGGCTGACAGACGTTAGGCAGGAACACAAACCCCTGACCTATAATCCTACTAACAAAATTCTTCCATAAGATCTTATATGTAAATATGAGGCTTATATTTCATTTTTTAGTTTACTATAGTAGAGCAGAGCATGATGTGCTTCAAGAGATACGCTACACTAATTATTATCATTACTATCAATACCTTACTGCAGAGATTAAATACGGTTCAGAGATTTACTCTAAAACTAAACAGTGCTCATTAGCTGTAATGCTGAAAATATGCCTGTAGCTTTCCTTTATTTACTCAAGCTTCATTTCTTTGCCATAACTAGCTTGGATATAAACATACTCAATAGTACAGCACCGCTGGTTTTGTATTCAAACATTCAAATTGCCTCACTTCTAGATCCTGTGGTTAAAAAAAAAAAAGTTAACCTTGCACTGCTCTCAGTAAGACACTGATTACATACTGTGACAAACTCAAAATGAAAAGAACTGCACAGGAGAGAGGGGTGGGTTTTTTTTTTCCACAAACCACAGCACTAAACATGAATGAAAGCCTGCTGGGAATGTGTATCGATAAATGTGAGTGTGTTTGACTCCGTTCTTTGCATTTGTGACTGTGTAGGGAAAAGAAGAAGAAGAAAAAAAAAAAATCAGACAAGGATTTCACTATTTTATTTATTTTGTTGAAATGTGGCTCGAGAGGTTAAAGTTTATGCAGAACCAGAATACCATGAGACCTTCTATTTGCCAGCAAGGTAGCCTTGCAGTAGTAACCATATGGTCTTCCATATTGTCCTGACAATGACCTCAACAGGAGTAGGTGAATCACACGAGAGACAAACTAACCTTCACACTATCTCATTCCCCTGGGCTTTTCCGGCCCAAAGGTCAGGAACTGTGTCAATTTATTTATGCTTCTGATAAAGAAGACTCAATCTCAGGACTCTGAGATAAGACCATCACAGACTTTTTATGTGAGTCAAGTCTTTGAAGTCCCATAAACCAGAAGATAAAAATTACAATTTAATATACTTGGTTAGGAAAGCTACCATATGTAGGCAACTGTCGTTCAGATCTTTGGCTTGGTCACTTGCTTCCTAGTGTCCATCTGAACATGTTGTAAGAATCAAATTGAAAGCCCAAACATTTCTAATGGAGAATATGATCTGTCAAGAATCCTTGCCATTGCTGGAATCAGAACTCTCTCTTACAAGATGGATGGGACCTAGTGAGAATCCCATCACATGAAAACACTTGGAATGTGCTTCAAGCCACAGGAAACAGGAAAAATTCTGTATCGCTACTGATTTATAACCCATGAAATACAGCTAGTAATACAGATTTACTGATATGCAATAAAGTTCAAAAGTGCATTTCATAGTTGTTTCATATTCACATGTCCCAGAGCCAACAGCCCAATTGGCAATGTTTTGGGAAATGAGAACTACAGCTTGAACCCCATATGCCACTTACAGCTTACAACAGCAGAAAATGAGATGGGGAACATAGGAAGCTGATAACCATAACATACAGAATTCCATTTTTGAAAGGATAATGAACAAAATTATTATTGATGAACCTCTGTGGTACAATATCCAAAACCAAAGGAGTTCAGCAAAAAAAATAAAGTGTTAAATATACACATTATCTTTGATAGCACAAACCCATGAAATACAAAATATTTCATATACCAGAAAGCCAAATGCTGAGTCTAACAGTTCTGCCATGAAAATAGTAATTTGTAACAGTAATAGTAATTTGCCCCCCCCAAACAGTCCCAAAATACAAATTTCTTTGCCTCCATTTCGTCAGGATAATAACAAAAAATAATCCATAATTAAAAAAGAAAGGCAGGATTTAAAACTAAAGAGAACACAACATATCTTTGAATTCATGGAAGTATTTTATGCAGGTGATGCTAAATATACACTTTGTGCCCAGCAGTTTTATAATTTATACATCAAACATTCTGGAATATTCTGGTCTGCTAATTTTAAATGCAGTATTATCTCATACTAAATGAAAAACTGTGTTTACTGTAATTACACTGCATCTATTTCACTCCATAAACAAGAATACTTCCAACAGGAAAATCATTATGTTTTCATTATTGATAAATCAGCAATTATTTACTTAAATTGAATATAAAAAGTCAGTGAAAATACTAAAAACACATGCTTCACAAGCCTGAATATAATTTATCCAGATTTAACACTTCACTATACGCAGAGATTTTGAAAAGAAAATATTATTTACGTGTCTACTTAACACAACAGTCTTAGACATTATACATATGGCTAGACATAATCGTGTGGACAGAGAGCCCAAGTACCTAAAAATAATACAAGGACTTTTTTTTTTTAATACTGAAGCATCATTTTTGATTATGAAGGACATACTATATATCCCATATATACCTATTATGTACTGTAATTTCTCTTTTAATTAAAGCATTTTTGAACTCTATGAAAACTGTTTCCCACAGAAAACGCTGGACTGACAAAAAGACAAAAGCCTTCTGCTTTGAAAAAGGGTGACAAGAGAGTAAAAGCACAATTTAGTTACGATTTGTACTGCCTTTTGTACATGCAGGTTTTTAAATTCAAGTTTAACACCGTAATTTTGTTCTTGAGGGTGGGGTTTTCTTTCCTTTTCGCACTAGCAGGCAGATAGTACTTAGAAAAAAATCCCAAACTGATTCTCTTTTTACTCTTGCTGCTGTTGTTCAGGGGTTACATACTGGTTTTAGGAATGCTTTTGCTTTATTTCATAGAGGTGTGAGGGGACAGAGAAGAAAAGCAAGCAAAACAGTTTTCTAGGTAGAAGTTTTTGTAGTCTTAGCAAAGAAACAGAAACATCAGCATGCAATGTATGTGATTAATCACACAGAATGTCTCATTCTGAGCCACCAACAGCTGAAATTTGTTCACACAAAACATTCAAATGATACTTATGAATAATCTCAGTTTGAACAAACTTTTTTTACAGAAGAAATCTAAATGCACAGAACAAATTACAAATTGGTTGTCCTGCTCTATCTCAAAAGCCAAGGATATTTTTTACCAAGCAGAAAGAAAACAAAAATACATATTTTAGGGAAATACAAAAAACCCTAAAACAAATATCAGAAACCTAGGTGGGAGAGAAAAAGTTGGGACAAAAGGATGTCAGGCTTACAAGACAAGGCAACAGAGAGAAGGACAGTAAGTGATAAGAAATGAGGAAACAAGAATGCTGCTGCAATCAGAAAAGGGAAAAAAATAAATGATGGTATAAAATCCAACGCAAAAGTGGGTATGATTCAGAAATTATTATAGACAAAGGAGTCGAAGAAAGCACACTGTAATTGAATCAAGTGAGACAGACACAAACAAAGAATGAAAGTTGGGAAAAAAGCAAAAATGTGTAAGCAAAAATGTGGTAGTTTGTACAAGAACTATTCCCAGCCACTTAGAAGCGTGGGGAAGAAGCAGAGAAACCAAGGTCTGGATCAGCAAGTAGATATAATGAAGGTAAAAGAGAGAGAGTGTAGCAAATTCGTGCAGCTTTCCAAAAGCCAGGAAGGCAACTCCGAATTAAACCAGAAGGCTGTGAAAGTGACAGAATCTGGAGAACACTCATGTTCTTTGGATCCAAAATGTAGCCTGACTACAGCAAACTGGGTATCTCCAGACACAGAGCATGGCAATTTAAGTAAGAGTGACAATCTTGCAATACTCAAGATGGGACAGTTTGGACATCTATTTGGTTTTTTTTGAGATTGTTTAACACAAAACTCTAAGGCATAATTTAAAATTCACTTACTGCCAAGACACTGTCCTTCAGAAAGAACCACTGCCTGACTACCGTAACAGCAGGCTGAAATTGAAACACCAACACCAAAATACCATGCCATAATACTCTAGCCAATGTCTTTTTTCCTGTAAAGAGTACAGAAACGTGTGTGTGACCTCTAATCGCCACATGGAAAACTGATTGAACTTGCACAGTAAGTGAAGTCACAGCTCTACAACAGTTTAACTGCTCATTCTGCTTTTTCCTACTCCTACTTTAATGCAGGGAGCAGAAGAGAAAGTGACAATGCAGGGAGCTGATACAGGGAAAAATCCATCTGAATGACAACCTGGCAAAACCACACCAAAACCAGAATAAAGGCAAAAAAACCCAACCCAATCCAAAAAAAGCCCTAAACAAGACACAAGAATGGCTACTATGATCAATGAGCACAGCATTGATGCCAGTTCCATGGCTGGGACAGGAACAGAGGGATGGGGAGTAGGGAAGACCTGAGGAACTACAGGCTGGTCAGCCTCCATCCATGGAAAGATGACACGGATGACAACCAATCCTGGGAACCATTTCCATGTGCACAAAGTACAAGAAAATCATCAGGAAGAGTCAGCATTGGCTTCACCCAGGGGAAGTCATGCTTGATAAACGACAAACTTCTATGATGAAATGAGCAGACTAGTAGATGAGCGGAGAGCAGCAGATATTGTCTACTTGGATTTCAATAAGGCTTTCAACACTATCTCCCATAACGTGCTCACAGAGAAAGCCGATGAAGTATAGGCTAGATAAGGAGACTTCAGGTGGACCAAAACTGCCCATGCAGCCAAGTTCAGAAGGCTGTGATCAGTGGCACAAAGTCTAGTTGGAGACGAGTAACTGGCAGTGTACCCCAAGTGTCAATAATGTGTTGAACCCTGTTCAACATCTTCATTAATGATCTGGATGATGGAGCTGAGTGTACCCTCAGCAAGTTTGCTGATGACACATAACTGGGAGGAATACCTAACGTGCCAGAGGGTCAAACTGCCATTGAGGAGCTGGATAAATGGGCTGACAGCAACCTCATGAAGTTCAACAAAGAGAAGTGCAAGTCCTGCACCTGGGGAGGAACAACTTATTCGGAATTTTTACTTAGCAAAATTGGATTCCCCTGCCCATAGCACATCATCAGTTCACCACGACTCAAACTTAACGCAGTTAGCTTTGGCAAAAGACACCTAGATGCACATACTTGCTTTCTAGATTACTGACCGTTCCACACTGATACCACTATGTACACTGCAGTGAAGAGTTTATAACAGATACAGCACTGCAGGTTTCCTGCATAATTTACAGAACGACCTCATTCTGATTCTCAGAAGAGCATCCTTTGTCTGGCACAAACCATTTGACTGTGCAAGTGAAATTGTCCATCTTAGCAATAGCACCAGCAAGCACAGCACAAACCACAGTTTGCAGGTGATATAGGGTTAAACTGGTAACTTGGTAACTGCACTTTATAGCATCTGTAGGCATACAGGTCACAAAGTTGCTTCTTTAAATTATGAGCAAACTGTGATCTAAACCAAGGATGAGAAACAGGAGTCAGTTTAGAACACCCGTCCAAGGTCTTCTGTTCTTACATAAAAGCACTTTCACAGACACCTTCTTCTATGATCCTTCAGACTCAATCAACAACATTTTCTACTCCACAAATCTGTACCCTATGGGCCCCATGCCCTTCATCAGCAAGGAAGGTATTCTCACTTCATAGTAGGAACACAATTTCTGTTAACTCTTTCCAGGCTATACTTGGCAGTCATTTATTTAAACAGTGCTAATTCAGTCATGACAGCAATTTTGGGCTAACTGCACGGGTGATCCAAGTAGGGAAGAATGAAATGAGATTGCATTTAACAACTTCTCATTCATGACTCTAAAGAACAGTACAAGCAAGCATGTCCAGCTATTCTCCTAATTAGGACAATTTGGCCTTTTACAAACTTCTGTAGTCATTGGCATATATAGGGCAACTGGGACATACAAGAAAGGGTTTTTTAAAAAAGACAACATCAAGTATCTTTTACAAATAGAAAGATGCATTCTCTGCATAACACCAGAAATAAAAAAACAAATCACTTTTGGGGGTGGCCAAACTCATGTCATCGACAGTATACACAGCCACCTGCTGTGATGGAGAAAAGCATAACAAACAGACTGAGAGAGCCCTGTAGCAGTGAGCAGACTTCTACTCATTCTGGGATGATGTAGCTGAGATCAGTATTTGGGAAATATTTAAAGATTTTCTTTTTTTTTTTTTTTTTTTAAACTAGGAGAAGAGAAATATGATAACCATATCAGTGTGACAGAATTCCCCTCAGTAAAACGAACTGTGACAAGTTGAAAAGGAGACAGAACAGAATGATGGCCATGTAAGACGACTACATGCTAACACATGTCCCGTCATCACGTGCTTCATTCTAAAAAAGCCATCTAATTGTCTCACAGACAGCACATTAAATGAAAAGCAATACTCAACAGACCTCAGCCCTGCACAATAACCATCCAGCAAGCAAATAATTTCAAAAATTGTAAGGAGATAGATTATATTCCTTACAGTGAAGACTAACCCCCTGTCACCTGTGGCACATGTATCTGTGGAGGGCTATGGTATACCTGTGCTGAAATGATCCTTTGCAACAAATCTTAGAACACAACACTGCACACTATACAGCTATATGAAAAAAGGTCTTGCTGAGTTACTGCAATATTGAAAATGTGTAATGGCAGGAAAAATATTTTGAATTACCTACCTCATACCAAGTTTGGGAGAAAGCACAGCACAAAACTAGCAGCTAAAACTGCTAGCAGGAAAGGAGCCTATGCCATTTTTGTTCAGGCTCTTGTCACTATAAAAAGCCCTTCTTTTCCCATATTGGTACTAAACCATTCAGAGGTCACTTTCCCTTTATTGCAGGTCTTCTGGAAGAGTAGCAGATCATGAAGAGACTGGAAGAGTTTTTCCAGTTTAGAAAGCTGCAGTACATTATTTTTAGGTATTGAAACAACATTTCTTTTGGCATATAACATCTGCTACTGTGCTTTACATCTTTTAACAGCCAGAAAATCTCCTACAATGAAAAATGTAAATACCCTAGCATGAAACTATGGTAGTTAAAAATTAATTTCTAATTTTTCGAAACAATCTTATTCTCTACATTGATGAACTTAAATGTATATTTGTATAAAAACAATCTGTCTTACAGAAGTGACCTAAGATCCATGTTAGTATTCCTGTTTTACAATCATAAAATACAGCATTAACTTAAAATTGAAAATTTAGCCAGAACTAAAATTATTTACAATGTACTAAATGACAAAGAAACCGAGCTTTACACAATA
>KZ506156.1:309719-311065 GCA_002844005.1 Limosa lapponica baueri | reverse complement strand
TACTGAATCTGTTAAAATTTGGGTGAGAGTTACCGCACACGCGTGGTGGTAGTTGTGTTTTGCCTTGGCTGTTTGATGCGTGGTTCCCTCTTCTGCACGTGCAGAGGGGGAGCAGGGATCCAAACCTGTGTGTGGAAGTCCGGGTCACTAAGTAGATTTTATTTTACAAATACAACTGCAAACTCATTTCGTCTACTTAAGTGCATTTTGTAATTATTAATGTATTTGCACACATCCTTATCTGAAAGGCCTATCGTTACAGTGAGTGCAATCTAAAGCATTTATAACTGCATACCCTAGCCAGAGAACTCTGTAGGGAGTTGCTATCTATGAACTGTAACTTTTTAGGATTAGACTCTAGACCAGCGAGATACTTAATCAGATACTAAAGTTAACGGGCAAAAGGAAAGTTAAAGGAAAGAGGAAGAGGACTGGGGAAATACTTTGAAAATGGTTTTCCAACTAGAGTATTTCGTGGTTAAGTTTTCCATCATTACGTGTTCCTGGCTGCAAAACGGGAATAGCAGGGTGCTCTGCCGTACTTTATCTTGTGAAAATAAATAATTTAAGGTGTGTGAGGTTTCTTACATGCTACAGTGCTGGTGATCACGTGTAAGTGTCGCAGATAGAAGCAGTGCAGAGGAAGGAGCTAGCTACGTTCGTGAAGTGAGTTACTGCTTAAAAAAAGTTTCTTGGCGTGTGACTTTGCTGATCCCATGGTAGAAAGGATCTCTTTGCCGCCTTCATGGTATTAGATGAGACATCTTGTTCTTGTATTGCTTTAATGATTCCAAAAAAGAAATTTAAAATAGAAAATCAGCTTACTTCTTCACAAAAGCTTTCAGTTCCTTCAGGGTATATAGGACCAGTAGGTGCAAGGTCTTAGAGATCCTCTGTTGAAACTAATTTATGTAGTAAGTCTTCCCTCCTGAAAATTTGCATTTGTATTAGTTTTGAGTTGAACAAAGAGTGCAAGTCTATTAATATTATTAGTATAAGGCTTTAATTGTGCCCTCTTTCCCCCAATTCTTAAGACTTAGCAAAGCTGTGTTTCCTTTTCAGGCGGTTATGACCTTCTTCTTTTGCAAATTAGTTTGTTTTTTATGATAACTTTAAGGTAAAAGTGAAACTTAAGTTTTTAATATTTTATAAATTGCTGTTGAAAGGATTCATTATTTAATTGGCACGAGGGGATGTAGAAAGCAATGTCTCAAATGAACTAATGTCTGAGAACTGGGTGGTTCTTAAAGTAGGTTTGCAAAATTGCAGTAAAGTGTAGTTGCCCAGAGAGAAGAGCTGTCTGCCTTCTGCTGCGGCTTGAAAGTACAGTTATTTGGGCATAAGCA